>CM069866.1:39395408-39665408 GCA_036172795.1 Pelodytes ibericus | reverse complement strand
GGATGCCCCTGTAATATGGGATAACATGTTAAACCGCACACGTGTGCATTGGTGGACCTATTCCAGGAAATGCATATCTGCTTCTTCCTATATCAGAAAAAAAATATCTGGAAATGTCTGTAATATTATATGGTCATTTACTTAAGAATTTATCCCTATTTAATTCCTCTCAAGAATTACAATTTTTTTTTTTTTTTACTTATTTACACATAATGTATTTTGTAGCTTTATTTATTTTCTTATTCTAATTCCAGGTTTAGTTCAGCACTGCGTGACAATCCAAAGGGTTGAGAATGGCTTTTGTCGAACTGTCAGCGGAGACAACCTTGTGTTTGTTCTCTCAAGGAAGGTAAAAAACAGATTTTATGCATTTGATTCCAGTATAAGCCAAATACCTATATTTGTAGTTATCTTAATTGCTTGAATGTAAGACAAGGTTTTTCAGTGCAAATGCTCAAAATAAACCCTGCGACTTGCATTGGAGGTCGTCTTATAGTCAGTCCTCTATTTGAGGAGTGATTATAAGGCTAAGATTCAGGTCCCCCTCAGAGCTGCATGGGAACCTCCTCACAGGAAGCCGGTGGTTGACAGTGTAGACAGCGGCTTCTGAGGACGAAACGCCTTTTTCACATGACCTCCTAGACTTCCATCTCCGAAGTCCCGGTGGAAGTGTTAGGCAACATCGAAGAGGTACTGTGTGCTTCTTCTGACACCAGGGAACTCTGGGGATGCATTGGCAAATAAAAGGAAATAAAAACAAGAAATGTTTTTTTCAATCGTATTTTTATTATAAATGAAAAAACTGTTTACATGTGAATTAATATATATTGGTAAAACATTTATCCTATAGGGTCATCTTATATTCAGGCATTTTCTATTTTTACTAAATTACTATACAAAGTTTGTGGGGTCACCTCTGCACTAGCAGAGAAACACTAAGAACCCCAACAGGCACGAGGTAGTGCCAGGTACTGACCGTCTAAGTGCACGCTGACACTTCTAGCTCTGCTTTAGCTGAGAGACCGCGTTTAGAGTAAACTCACGTGCATCTATAAAGATACACGTTTGTTTACTTGAGGATGACACTGTTTTTTTTATTTTTTAAAGAAAAATAGAAAACCAGTTTGGTTGTCCTTATAGTTGATGTAGATACTACAATAGAAGTCCAATCAATAGGGCAGATTCTATGGTACCTGTTATTTGTAAAACTGCTGTTGGCAGGATTTTTTGTCTGGAAAACATGCTCAGCATATCTCACTTGGAAATGAAGGGGATAACATTATGCATGCTCAGTGTGAATGGTGTGTGCTTGTGCAGTACAAGTCCAAATGGCTCCACCAGGATGAATGGGGAGTTGCGCTATGTGTTTGTGACAAACCCATACCCAGTCATCTTTGTGGGAGCTACTTGACTCAGAAGTTGAGAAGGTATGTCCTGAGATTCAGAGGGCAGTGTTGAAGACACAATGTAAGATTTGGTATTCATTTAGTAATGTTTCTATTACGTTTATATAGTTTCCTTTTTAAATAAGTGGTTTGGTGTGAATAAGGCTAATTTATTACCAAAGGATTAAAGTTTTATGTGAGTTTAACCGGGTTTAAATCTTATTTCTAACATTTTTCCTTTTTCAACCAGGTTTTTCTAAAAATGGTTGGAGCACAGGAACTAGAAATGTCTGAAGTTCAAACAGCTACAGTACAATTGCAGCCGCCTGTACAATCTGCTGAAGTTAATGACAATCACTATGAGTGTCATGAGTGTGGTAAAGTGTTTAAATGGTCTTCTAGATTGATCCATCACCAAAGAACTCACACTGGTGAGCGACCTTACAAATGTTCACAATGCCCAAAGGCCTTCAAAGGGTCGTCAGCACTACTATATCATCAAAGGAGCCATACTGGAGAACGTCCTTATAAGTGTGCGGACTGTGGCAAAGCTTTCAAACGCTCATCACTATTGCAGATTCATCAGAGCGTTCACACAGGTTTGAGGTCCTTTAAATGTAATATATGTGGCATGTCTTTTAAGTGGTCTTCTCATTACCAGTATCATGTGAGACAGCATACTGGAGAGAGACCATATAAATGTAATGTCTGTGATAAGGCTTTTAAAAATTCATCTAGTTTAAGAAGACATAGAAATATTCACACTGGTGAGAGACCTTACGTGTGCAATGTGTGTGGAAAAGCTTTCACGCAGTCTACTAACTTAAGACAACATCAACGCATCCATACCGGGGAACGTCCTTACAAATGTAATGAATGTGGTAAATCTTTCACACATTCATCCAACCTTTTGCTACACCAACGTACCCACAGTGGAAAGTATACACATAAATGTGACTTATGTGGTAAAGTGTTCCTTTCTGATGCTTTCCAGCAAAAGCATTTGCAATGTCACAGCATTGAGCAAGCATTTGTCCAGGCTGATTCTGAAGTGCTCTTGACTACTACAGCAGCAATGGAAACGGTGGAGATGCTCTTTAAATGTGGTATCTGTGACCTGACCTTTAAAAATGAAGACTTGCTTATGACTCACCAACAATGTCATATGGAAGAGCAGACTTATTCCTGTATAACATGTGATAAAATTTTTAAAAATGCCTCTGCCCTTTCACGACACCAGAATTGTCATTCCAATGAAAGGCCTTTCAAGTGCTCAATTTGTGAGAAAACGTTTGTACAACTCTCCAACCTGCTTGTACATCAGAGAACCCACACAGAAGAGCAACAGCTCATTCAAACAGAAGCTGAAGTCACATGTCCACAGACAACAGAGTTAGTTCAGCCTTCAAGTGTTACAGCTACCACAGAAATTATTGATCGCCCATACAAATGTACAGAGTGTGATAAAACCTTTAAAGGATCTTCAGGTCTACGTTATCATATGAGGGACCATACTGGAGAAAGACCTTATAAATGTTCTGAGTGTGGTAAAGCTTTTAAGCGATCATCTCTGTTATCCATTCATCAGCGTGTGCATACTGGTGTGAGAGCATTCAAGTGCGCAGAATGTGGTCTGACATTTAAATGGTCCTCCCATTATCAGTACCACCTCAGACTGCATACAGGGGAACGGCCTTATAGTTGCACTGAGTGTGGAAAATCATTCAAGAACACATCCTGCCTTCGTCGGCACAGGCAACTACACACTGGTGAACGCCCGTTTGCTTGTGTAATGTGTGGTAAAACATTTACACAAACTTCCAATTTGCGCCAGCATGAACGAACACACACAGGAGAAAGGCCCTACAAGTGTGAAAAATGTGACAAAACATTTACTCATTCTTCGAACTTGCAATTGCACCAGCGCACACACTCCAGTGACAGACCATTCAAGTGCTCAGTTTGTGGCAAAGGTTTTGTTATGTCTTCTTATCTACAACGACACTTGAGAACTCATGTAGTAGCTAGTAGCGTGCATACTTTAAAAGAGACCCAGAGAACAAAAGCTGCACCACATGCACAGGGAGTGCAAACAATACCAAGTATGCTAGCACAACTGACTATTGAAGCCGCTAACCAACCTAGAGCTTCAACAGCACAAACATTTTTCTTAGTGCAAGTACTGCAACATAACACTCCAAAACTCTTTTTGCTGCCTAGCTCCCAATTAGTGCATTCTCCACAAAAGATCCCTGCAGCTCCAGATGCACCCAATATATTTCTGATTCCAAACAGTGCAGAGGCAAAGACTAAGTCTGAATGCAAGCAATCCAAACTGAAAAAGTCTTCTGCACCGTGTCGCATTTCCCTTAACCAGAACGTTTTTATTATGCCTAACACAGGACAGGTTATGTCAAATGTGCAGCCCATTCACAATATTCAGTTTCAAACAATACAAGCATCCCCCAAAGCCCAAGAGCTGTCTTTAGAGCAAAATGTTATTGTACTGCAGAATGTAATAGATCATAATAATCATCAGCAACTACCAACGATGCCGATACATTCTAGTCCTGCTTCAGCAAAGACACCTAGCATACAAATTCAGCCAATACCTAGTACATCATGCTTAACCAACATCAATCTACATAGTTTATCTTGTTCTCAGGAAAATGCAAACATTGAAATCCAAGGTATACCATCTTCACACACTACTCAAGCATTACCTAGCACCCAAGAATTATCGACTGTACAGCTCCAGACACTCTCAAATACCTCAGATGTTTCAAGTATTCAGGTACAAACAATTCCAGGAACTCAAACAATTCTAAATGAGAATCCAGATTTGATTGTTGTCCAAAATTCTGCAGGTGAGGACTTGCTGAGTACAGAAGAAAGTGTTGGAAACTTGCAATCCATGGAAGATGTACAGGATGTTCACTTTGAAACTTTACAGACTGAAGAAGGTTTGCAGAATGTCCTTGTTCTACAAAATGCTGATGGTGAGCAGACACGACTCTGTGTGCAAGAAGTAGAAAATATTCAGAGAATGCAAGATGTGCCTAATATACAAATTCAGTCCATGTCCATTCTACAAGAACCTGCAACTAGCATCACAGGGGGTCAAAAGCTTTTTATTATTCAAAGTACTCCAGGAGAACAGACACTGCAAGTAGTGGATAATTTGCATGGTTCTCAAAATTTACAGGTTCTAGAAAACTTACAGGGACTGCAAGGTGGGCAGAATATACAGGTGGTGCCAAGTAGTCAAAGCATTAATACAGTTCAGCTATTGCAGAACCTGCATGTGAGAAATGTATCCAATGGTCCAGTGAGTCAAGCTATTCAAAATTTTCAGGGCTTTCAAAACATGCAATCATCATGTGCTGGAAGCCAAAATATACAAACACTACAAATTGTGCAAAATAATTAGCTACTCTGGTCACATTTTATAGCCTGTGTCAAAAGTGCACCTTGTTCACACCTTCTAACAAAGCTATAGTTTCAGCTTGCACTATTATTAAGAACAATTAAGAACGGTAACAGTGTGAATTGTCAATAATATTGCAGCCCAGATAAATTAATAAATAGGCTAGGACCTATTTTGTAAATTAAAAGTGTATTAAGACGCATTTTAAAATAAATTAAGTTCCAAATAAAGGAACAACCTGAGAAAATCATTGCTTACGGTGAAATGTAAAGATGTAACAAGGCATTGTGTAGAAATATTTACAGGTGGTTGTTAAAGGGACAAAAACATTGCTTTAGCTGTGAATGTAGAGCATACATTACCTACACATTGTGTTGGCATAATTACATGCAAATGCATAGAAAACATTGAATCTATGTTTGTGGAGTTTCCTGTTTATAAAATCAACTTTGTCTTAATATGGTTTCTAATGGGAATTGTGTAATTTGCATATCATGCCACATATAAGGTCATAAACCAGAAACACCACAGACACATTTAAAACATATTTTTGTTTTATGCATTTGCTTGCAATTCTGCTAATATGTTTAGATACATTTTCATTTTGAATTCTCTACTTTCACAATGTAAGCAATGTTTAGGTTGACGTGCTAGACCATACAGCATAAGTTAACAAATAATAATTTTTCACTGCTGTGCAGTTTTTTACCTGCACATTGTTGTCGTTCTTAGTACTTTGTCTAAAACATGTTATTATATAATAAACTGTACAACAGTAATAAACTGTAAACAGTTTATTACTGTAGTAAAATATACAACCAAAAAAAATAAACTGATACAATCTGATATTTAGTAGGAATTAGCTGAAGTTAAAGATATTCCTTCTCTTTTATGAGGTCTCCAGCAAACACATATAAGGGAAGAAAATGTAAACATACTAATATAGTGTAATGTATTTGGTCATATAGGAGTAAAATTTCTTATTTATATGCACTCACAAAGATTTTTCAAATGCAGGCATCTGAAGGGTTAACCTTTACTGTAATTCTACAGGATTTCTAGAGTAAATCAGAATAATGCAGGAGCCATTCAGTAATATTAACAGAACAAGCAAATGTATTAAATGGACACTACCACTTACAGAAGATGTAACCAGATTTCATGTGTATGTAAAATAACCATACATATAAGATATATGTCACTGGGTTTTTTTTTTCTTCTAGGTGTGAATTAATTGCATATAAATGTAAAAATGTTGAGAATTGAAACCCATGATGCAACATTCTGCAGAATCTTCCAGCAAGCCTAAATTTACAAGTGTGGCCAAAGCCTAGATGATGATGTCATAAGATACACCTCTGCTCTCTTAATGGCTCATGTGTTTCATAGTGGGCAGGACTCTGTGGCTGTTTATAACTTTTTTTTTTTTTACCTGCCTTCCAGCACAAAGAGAAGAGATTGACCTGATCAAACAGGATCAGAACTCTGCTCCCTTGTGATGTAATGGTTACATTACCCTCCCATTCAGTGAAAGTCTATGATCAGAATTCTGACTTCTAGGGCATTGCCCAGTCACACTTGTTTAGTAAAATATTTAATAACATAAACGCACATAACAAAAGACATATCTGAAATCAACAAAGCAAACTAAACCCTTCTCATTTTTTGGTGGGAGTGTCCTTTTAAACGTGCTTACATTTCGGCTTCTTGTTCCACAGAAAAATGGGTTAAATCCCAATAAGGTAAAATTCTCAAAATCACTACACACCTATGACTTGTTTCACTTATAATATGGCTTCTTCAAGGTGAGCTAATGGCTGTGATAGAGAGGTATCTATATACAAGAATAAGGCTATTACGCATCGGTGTATTCTGTGCCTGATATGGTTTAACCCCTTAACGCATTTGGACGTGTATATATACGTCCTCCGTTTACATTAGAAGCGCAACACTACATGCCTACGTGCCCAGAGGAGAGCAACGGAAGAAAGAAGAAAAAAAAATCTCTTCCATCGCTCTGAAACAGCTACTTGACTGCCCCTAGAGGCAGTTCGAAAGTATTACAGTTATAAATAGAAAATTAAATAAATAAATGGAAAAAGCTAACCCTTGATCTACTAAGCCTAGATCTAGGGTTAGGGTCATAAATAGGGTTATAATTAAGGTTACAGGGGGGTTCGGGTGAGTACAAGGGTTAGATTAAGGGGTGGGGGTAGATTTATGTTTATGGTGAATTTAGAGTTCAGGTAAATTTAGGGTTGGGGTTAAAAGGTTACAGTAGAAGAAAATGGTTAGGAAAAAAAAAACACTAATATTGTTTATTGCCCTATTAGTTGAAATAAAACATAGGCAAACATGGAAACATTGGTATTTCTAAACTCAGGACAAATAGTAGAAATATATAGACGGGGTCTTTTTTACCATTTGTAATTGTTTTTAAAAAAAAATCAGGTCAAAGTTAGAAGAAGTGTTTTTTATGGCATATTTTCATCATATTTTATATTTTTTTTAATAGTAAATTATAATATATGATGAAAATAATAGTATCAAATGAAAGCCCTATCCGTCCTTTAAAAAATGATATATAATTTGTGTGGGTGGACTGAACACAAAGAAAGAAATTCACAGTTCAGTAAACATATGACAAAAATAATGGAATTCTGGTCTTCAAGTTACATCAAATGCAGCATAGCACTCGGTCACTAAGGGGTTAAATCAGGGCTTGACAAATTTAATCTGATTTTTAGGAGCCAGCAAAAAAAATGTAGGAGCCAGACAATCACGCAAGCATACACGCAATTCATAAACACACACGCCTTCTTCACATATATACACACACACCTACTTTACATATACCCAAATATACAAACACTTCACACACACTTACTTTACATATACACATACATACAAACCCCTCACACACACCTGCTTTACATATACACATATATACAAACACCTCACACACACCTGCTTTACATATACACATATATACAAACACCTCACACACACACCTACTTTACATATACACATATATACAAACCCCTCACACACACCTGCTTTACATATACACATATATATATATACAAACACCTCACACACACCTACTTTACATATACACATATATACAAACACCTTACACACACCTACTTTACATATACACATATATACAAACACCTCACACACACCTACTTTACATACTTGCATATATACAAACACCTCACACACACCTACTTTACATATACACATATATACAAACACCTCACACACACCTAGTACTTTACCTACTTACATATATACAAACAACTCACACACATCTACTTTACATACTTACATATATCCAAACACAACACCTCACACACACCCACCTCACACAGTCTTTTCTTGGTTTCTTCTTAACGCTGCAGCATGTCTTCATTGATCGGCCTGCTGAGTGCTAGGATGTCACGTGACGACACCCGGCACTCAGACACGCGTTGCGCAAGGGGGCGGAGCTTGCCTTCTGTGCCATCCGCACAGATTTTACCCCCTCGCGCTCGGAAGAAAAAAAAACGGATGGGGACCACGAGGCTGACGGCACCCAGGCGCCAGTTTTAATTTCCTGGTCGCCATGGCGACCTGGCGCCTGGGGTTTGTCGAGCCCTGGGTTAAATATACATTTGGTGTCTCCTGTTCACGACCTCACCTGTGGTTTAATATGCAAATGAACTACTCTTCAATGGAAAATGTGTAATTTGAATATCAAGCTACAGGTGTCGTAATTAACAGGAGACACCACAGACCTGGGGTGCAGAATAAATATAACTATGCATTAATTGCCTACTTTTTTTTCCTTAGCTTAACTTGAACACTTACTTTTGCTTTTATGTGAAGATCGATTGTCCCATAATGACAACCCTGTTTGCTGCCATTCCCAGGCTTTTTTGAGAGCTAATCAATGGCTTGGGAAGGCTTTGTTCTCCTCTATACACCATCAGTGTCTTGCACATGTGTATTATGAGTTCCCAAGTGTGTCTACTCATGATATATTAAGCAGCTTGGGTAGAGACATACGTCTCCATTTATTCTCATGAGTGCATTTTGAAAAGCAGAACATGTAATTTTTCTCAGTGTAATTTTCTGGGGGGGGGGGGGGGGGTTTACTGATTTTAATTAAGACAGGCTTGCTCTGAAAGTAACCATTCATTAAAGCACAGATATCTTCAATAATCGTAATGATTCAAATGCAAGCTCTGCTTTGAACGAACTTTCTTGACAAATGAGTATTTCTGTTCCATGCTGTTTTCACTAAGCTTTCTATTGTTCTCTGTGTACAGTTAATGAAACCCTAATTGTGGGTGGAATATAGTGTCTAATGTGTGTGTGTCTAATGGTATCTTATTTTTTTTTTCTTTTTCTTAATTACGCTATTTAAATTATTTATAAAACTTGCATGTTTTTTTTGTTTGCTGTATAGATGTTGTTTTGTGTTTTAACATTCGATTCATCTTACTCTCCTAAATAAATTACTAAAAGCGCACCAAACAATAGAATTATTTGATTTCTGTCATGTTTAAACCCTGAGATTAGTGTAGTTGACGGTTTGGAATAAGACATTTAAATAAGTATTTGCTCAAATGCTACCAATGGCATGTACAACATCAGGAAGGTGGTTGACAACTGTGATTGGTGTAATGCTCATGTATTGTTTGTTTGCATCTCAACATAAATAGATGACAGTCTCTTACAGACAGTCTCTTATTAGCAACACAACACAATCCAATCAATTTATGATTGAAGTGATATTACAACAAATATATATTTAAAAAAGTAAGAAAATGACACAAGCTAAACTCTCCCTGGTATTTTCATCCAAAATTAGCCTGTGAGCCATGGGTGTCTGCAGTGGTCAGGGGAGAAAAAACCTCCTCCCCTTCCCCTCTGACACTCCAATACACCCTTACCTCTTCTTCTCCCAGTCTACAATTCCTTTTGTGTTCAGCCAACAACTAGTGCGTAGTGTAAGCCACCACAATCCCAGTCCATAAATAAAATTCACAAGGTTTAACTAGGAATATGACTGGATCCCTATTATTGTAGATGCAGTCATCAAAAGTTGGTGTTTCTACTATACTTATGGGGACTTTACTTATATAAAAGGTGAACAAAAGTTAATGTTGTGTAGTGTAGCTCTTTGCAAATGTTCTGTGGTATTTAAAAAAAAAAAAAGGGTAGTAAAAGGGGACATAAAGGTTTAGATCCAAAATGGGGAAAATTGATAGTTATGCCGAAGTTTTGGATAACATTTGGTACTCAGGGTGCTGTTATTACATTTCTCATGATGTTCAGCTAAAATGTGCATTCCACACTATCTGCAGTACCAATCCATGATAATATAATAGCTAGCTTTTGGCACTCCAGCTGTTGAGTACTAACTTTCCCGTGGTGCATAACACACCAGACTGGAAGTTGTGGCCAGCGCCTGGATGGTTGATCAAACACTTATGTCATGACGTAAGGATGCAAGTAGGCGGAGCCCGTAGTTCAAGTCCTGCCATGAATATGGCCTCTCCATCCACGATAAATTAGCAAGTCGTAACGGAGAAACACATTCCCTGATTGGCCTCTACTCTCCCCTCCGCTGAATCTACCAACGAGAAAAGCTTGGAACAAATAAACTCCAGAAGCAGTAGAAACGGCACTCGTGATAGTAGAGTTTTTCTCCTCTATAAGGGCAGCTAAACAAGCTGAAGAACAAGATGGAAAGCAAACTTGGATGGTCGTCCATATCGTGAGTTCAAACCAATCGTATTTGTTAAAGCTATAATTCTGTATGCAGAAGGGGCTAAGGGATGGACTAAGAATTCATGATATAACAATCTTAGATGGAAGACAGGCTGACAGACTGAAGTAAAGGGAAATCCTATATAAGCACATACAAGCTGCTAACTTGAGGCATAGTCCCAATAAGGAAAAAATCTGTAATAAATAGAACCCCGCATATGAGTGCCAGGCTATACATGTAAGCTGTTAGGAGATCTCATTGGGGTTATATTGGGCCTGGTAGTCGGTGTGGAATTTGCTTAAACTCAGTTATTAATCTAATATAGAGAAATAAATCAATTGACAAGCACTCTGAGTTCCAAGTGGTTTTATTTCGCAACAGGCAACGTAAAAAACTCACTCCTGAGCTTTTTTTCAAGCCATGTCAAAACAAAAGTGAAAAAAAATTAAAGCGTGAGTTGAAATGTTGCCTTATGCGGAATAAAACCAGTTGGAACACAGAGTGCTGGTCAATTGATCTATTTCTCGATATTGCATTGGCAGTCGGGGTGAGACCATGACCAGACAGCGTGAGTGCACATCCACACCAACTGATTTTGCATATAGTTATTAATAAGGAATCTATGGGGTATGCCTAAAACAATTACGAGTGTAACCATCCACAGAAGGCTGTCCTTCTCAAAATAGATCTAATAATTTTATCCAGTGGGCTTTAATACCTAAGGTTTTCAATTAACTGGAAACAGAAAGGAGAAAAAGAAAAGGAGAAAACCATACAGAGGGGAAGAACTTCTGGGTATCAATGGTGGCAAAACAAAGGCAGCACATAAAAAACAACAAGGAGAGAAAGAGGTGGAGGGGAGGGAATAGGAAAAATGGAAAGAGGTGAAAAGGTGGAATAAAAAGATAAATTAATCGAGATGACCACCAGAAAAGGCCAAGAGCACGAACAATCCATAGAGATGGAGAAGGAGAAAAAAGCCCAAGAAAGAGCAAAGGCAAGATAAGAGCTCTAATTTTTCGTATATTTATTTATGGTTTTCTCTCTTTGTTTCTTGTTATTTTTCTCATTTTAGCAAGTGTATACTATGGGAAGTTTTTCATATTAGATGGTGAGACAAGAATGATGTTCACTAGTTTTAAATATATATGCACGAATCACACTAATGAAGTTCCCTCTGAAAGGATCAAGAGGCTCAAAGAAAGAGAGGGAGGGAGGAGGGGAAAGAGAAAAAAAAAAACCCACACCTGCATCACAATAATTGTAAAATGTCAAAGAATAAATAAATAGAATATCTATGGATTAAGATCCCCTTGTGTGCTGAGAAAATTGTCCCAGTGAATTATAATTTGTCACTTATAAACCTTAAAAAACATATTACTCATTGGGCTAAGAAGATAGAGACCTCATGACTGGGCCGTATTAATATTTTAAAAGGGTATATCTTTCTGAAGCTTGTGTACCTGTTTAGAGCCCTTAGAGAATTTGATCTCCTATTCTCAATATCCCAAGCTAGATTCTGAAACATAGTCTGCAGTCCGATGGACTAGGATAACCTGATCTGCGCAAAATTTATGAGGTGTCCCAAATGGCGCACATTATGTATGGAGGTAACAAGGTTGTAAAGCGGGCTGGTTCATATTAGAAAAAACTATGCAATCTTCTGGATTCGGCACTTCTTGTCTGGTTGCCACAAAAGTTTTATAGGCGGCATGGAGTTACCTTTAATACTGGTTAAATGATGTGAGGACTCAAAAACAGGCAAAATCAACAACAGGAGTCAAAGGTAGTCTGTGTACGCTAGAAAAGGCTTGGAGCACTATTTCAGGCAAGGAGCAAGTGCACAAATGAGGTTTAAATAGCCCTCCTACCAAACAATCAACCAATGAGAATCACAGGAAAAGTAATGTTTAAACCTGGTCCTTTAAGGATGAGTAAGGGCAGGAAGCCAAACATAGAACTGCACATGTGCAGAACAGTAACCTAGGATTACTCATGAAAGACCTGTTAATGGAGACCAGATTGCAGTGAGACAGATCTCCGGGGAGTTCTGAGCAGGTAAGGAGGTTGGTGAGGAGGGAGTGATTGGCAGTGTGACAGTGCTGTCGTGACAGATAGAAATTAAAACTGTAAAACAATGATGATATGAATGTTTTTCGGTGTGTGTGTATATTTATATATATATATATATTTGTGTGTGTGTGTGTGTGTTTTTTCCCCTCCCCCTTTCCTCATAAACCCCTATATTAGTATAATTAATGGACTGAATTAATGAAAGGCGCAGCAAACCATGGGCACAGCTCCAAATAACTTTTGGTGCAAAGTATTCTTTCTCTAGTAGATAGATATTCAGATTCTCCAACTGGATCAGTATCCGACTGAAGAATTGATATTGGGCTTTCCCATTAACCATGATGTTTGTAATGTTTTTAATATTGTTATGTCTGTCCAATCGATGCAAAGGATGTCCTCAAGATTAAATCAAAACTCAAAATCTGAGGATGCTTAGGTTTCTTTTGATAAACACACATCGATTTCGAGGCTGAATTCCAAGAAATAGACGAGCAAGGGAGATTTATATTGCTAATCTATTGGATACAAAATTAGTTATTCACAATTGGCAATATCTACGCTCCAAATACTAAATACTAAAATTTATTCAACGGATATTATATATTAAAAAAAAATGGTAAAGTATTGGAGTGGAGAAAGTGGAGATTTTTATTGCATACTGGATAGTCCTGGCGAAAAAGGCTCTCCCTTAGAATTAAAGCAATATCAAGAATAGATAGGACAGGTTTTCACATATTATTACGAAAGCAGAAATGCTGGACATATGGAGAATCGTTAATCCTCAAACTGGAGAATACACCTTCTATTCAAAAGTCCACGCAATATATTCGAGAATAGACTTTTTTTTGGTAACTAGGGTGTCTCAAATAAAGTAGAGAAGGTTTCTATCTGGGAGACCACTAGGTCTGATCCTAATGCCATGATATTAGACTTAAAAATGGGAGAACCAAATGGCAAGAGGAATTGCTGGAGATTGAATGATAAAAACACATGACATTAAAGTAATAAAGACCTTAACCAAAAAAAAATTCAGCAAAAACAATCATGGAGATGTAGCTGCCCAGTGCTGTGGTGCACCCATAAGGCTGTACTTAGAGGCCACCTGATAATAGTGGGTTCATTAAATCTTTATAACAAAGTTAATCAAATTTAAACCAACCCAATAAAACAACTAGATAATGAAATAAGGGAAATAAAACGCCTGATTAATGAGACTATTGTAGATGAGGCAGCTAAAAAGCTGGAATACATGAAGGTAAAATGCTATTATCAAGGTAACCGGGCAATTATACGTAGTCACAAACCCAAGGCCTTTTTCTAATACCTGCATTTCGATTTCTGTAAGATTCCTGGCCGAAATGTCAATTATCACCGTTGGCGTTGTTGACGGTTGCGTTCCGGGTATCCTCTGGTTTGGAAGCGATTGCCCCTGTTTGTAACGGTATCTGGGCCACCTCGCACCTTCCGGACCCGTCTCTGCCCCCTCCTTGTCCTCTTCTTGTCGGCTCTGTCTCTAAAAAAAGGCTGATCACTGACTGAACTGTCCATGGAGTTATCTGAATCCAGTACTGAGCTTATAGCTAGATTTGTGGCTAATCGATTAGCTCTACATACTAACAACGCGGTTTTATTTAAGAGGTTTGAATATCTGTCCAAAAGGGGTATTAATTATGAGTTACATTCAGAAACGCTGGTTGAATATTTGCGGGCTAAACGTATTCCAAGAGGTCTCAGATTAAATATCAAACCTACTTTTTCCAGAGAGAATCCCGAGTTTTGCAAGGAATTGGTATAGGATACTTAATGAATGTACCTTGGATCTGATTACCCTGACTATTGAAGGCTTGCAACAGGAGTTGATTTCTATTGGACAGCAGACGAATGAGGTTAAACTCAAACTGATTGATATTGAGACGAACGAGAACTTTGAGAGGACCATTAAGGACATTGATACTCTCTTGTCTGTATAGAGCAGGGCGTCCAATGTGCGGCCTGCTGGACATCGAGGTGTGGCCCACGTGCGATTGCCAGCAGTAACCGCACCTCCAACTGAAGTGCCGAGAAGCAGGGAAGCGCATTAATGATGAGCTCCACACCCCTCGGAAGTAGAGACTAAAGTCAGAGCACTGGGTATCATGTGACATCCCAGTGCACTAAATCACATGGCTACAGGACTGAAGAACTAGATGAGATCTGTGTGCAAGCAAGAGGCACGGACCATGCTGCCAAGCCTTACCTCTCCCTGAAATACACGGTAAAGAAGCAGGGAGAGGGATAAATAGTAAACAAAATGTATATATTTTTTTAAATACAAATTTGACTTTGCAATTGTGTGTGTGTATCACTAAATGTGTCTTTATCTCTGTGATTGTGTCTATATCACTGTGATTTTCTGTGTGTGTGACACTGATTGTGTGTGTGTGTATCACTTTTATTTTCTGTGTGTATCACTGTAATTTTCTGTGTGTGTGTGTGTATCACTGTAATTTTCTGTGTGTGTGTGACACTGATTGTGTGCGTGATACTGTATCTTTGTGTATATGAAACAGTGTGATTGTGTGTGCATTTCTCTGTGTACACTGGTTGTGGGTGATTGTGTGTGTATATTTGACATTGTGTGTAAAAAATTATATATATGTGTGTGTATGTTTGTGTATATATATATATATATATATATATATATATATATATATATATATATATATATATGTGTGTGTGTGTATATATATATTCTCTATATTAAAATTTAATGCGGCCCACAAACACATGCATTTATAATGAAGTGGCCATCAGCAGAAAAAAACTTGGACACCCCTGGTATAGAGCATAATCTTTTTCAACTGTAGAATTTAAAGCAACAATTCATTTCCTTTTTTCTCCCCATTTTCTCACTAAGCAGTTATATTCTTTGTGAAAAAGCCTTAACAGATGCAAGGCATTATTTTGCTGAAGTGATTATCAGCTGCAGAATTCATCTTAAGGGATTTATCAATTAAAATGTGAATGCACGTGTTTGAATTTAAGTGAGAGGACAACTGAACCCTATTTTCTTCAGGAATTGGTTTACTCATGATACTTACATGTCCTGATGTGACTTCCTTTTTTCATATGGATTTATATTTATGACTAAAACTTTACCTAATTACTGTTCTTGCATCACATTTTACACTTTATATAGCTATCTATAGTAAAGTAATTTACATTCAATCATTTATGGGAACACACAATTGAGTTTAATCACTATTTCACCGTTTTTCTCACTTTACTTGTTTGTTATATACATGTCATATACATGTCATTTTATTCATTACTAATAAAAGTTACTTCTTAATTCATCCAGATTCAACATACATGTACATATATTTATGGCTCCTAAAATCAATGCAATTTGTCAAGCCCTGAACTACACTATGCTTTTTTGATATACTTTCCATATGTAAAGCAGTTTGCCAGGCGAGTAGAATGATTACTGTTTCTACCTTAGGTTCCATATAGCTGTCTCTGAAGCCTGAACAGATTAGAGGTGATTCCCTGTTCACATGGTTTCCTATAGCTTTTTACATTCGACTGAAATCAGATCTTTAGTGATATGATGTAATGGGAATGTTTAGTTTTCTTGTGTAAAAAGAGCAAAATGTGTGTCTGATCATACTGGATTCTTGTATCCTACGGGTATTCCTAAAGGATATAAGATGTTTATGCTTAAGGGCATCAGGAATAAAAGTGAATTCTCACATAGATGTTCTTGAATTGATGAATATCCCTATTATTTTACCTGGATGGTTACAATTTTATGTGCCCTCTGATGAGTCCAGGACCATGTGTGGACCTCTTTTACTTGGAAGCAGCCTCTTGTCATATGACTTGTTTGATCAAATGCATTATCGCTGGGGTTGGAGTAGCTAGACCAGGCGTTGTCTGGTTAAGGTCAGATATGGGACCTATGTCTCCTGTGAGAGTAGTCTGCAGCTGGCTGAACTTCTATGAAAATGTAACCAACATGATCATCAGTACTCCCAAGTGTTGTGGACTACATTTCCTATGACACTCAGACCAAACTTGGCTGACTAAGTGTCATGATGTGTAGTCAACAACAACTGAAATGCTAATAGTTGGTAAAAATATTTCTTCACCAAGGCCTTTCCCCTGTCTTTTTTTGGCAGGGAAAAGTACTTAAAATAAACTGATCCTGACAACATCCTTCTTTTTTTTAGAGGACTCTTTGGTCTCACTAAGCTGAACATAAAAAAACGCATCTCCAGGGATTATGGTATAGCATGGGCAGATAAGAGTATCATGGTACCTGTCATGAAGTGAATCATGACAGTCTGCCTGACTGCGGTTCTTGGAGGGCCCTGAAGGCCAAACACCTCCCTGTGGACTATGGACCCTCTGTGGGTCAAGAACCACCCCCTCCCGAAGGAGCGTGCCCTAGGCTCCACTGGCACTGGAAGGGGTTACAGCTTTCTCAAAGGACATATCACTTGTCTACTGGATTTATTATTTACTTGCTCTATGGGGCCCAATGTTGTCCCCTGTTCCCAAAGCCCCAAGAGCCTGTCACTACCCAGGGCCTTTGCCATGTACAGAGGCAGCCATTCAGTGCAGCAAGACTTTCTGCCCAGGCAGAGCTTTCCAAGTAGTGTGTGCAATGTTATTATATGTTATTGATTAGATAAGTACACATTTCAACACTAGAGTTTACTGTCCTGTGTTTGTCTCTTGTAGTCTGTCAAAAAGCCTATTGAATGCACAGGCTAATAAGATATTGGCATGCATAAAATGAGGTATAGACTCACAGGAGGAGGATATCATCTTGACTCTTTACAAATCAATGGTAAGACCTCACCTTGAATATGCAGTACAATTCTGGGCACCAATCCTCAAAAAGGATATTATGGAACTAGAAAAGGTGCAAAGGAGGGCTACAAAATTAATAAGGGGATTGGAAGATCTTAGTTAAGAAGAGAGACTTAACAATTTGCATTTAGATACATTAGAAAAAAGGCGTCTTAGAGGGGATATGATAACATTACTTAATTATGTACAAGGCCAATATAGAGAGCTCTCCAGTGACCTGTTCATTAACAGAAATGTACAAAGAATAAGAGTTCACTCCCTGAGACTGGAAGAGCAAATATTTCATAGACAGCAAAAGAAGGGATTATTTACGGTAAGGACAATAAAGTTATGGAACTCACTGCCAAGAAACTACAATAGATGTATTTAAAATGGTCTGGATGTTTTTTTTTTATAAAAGCAGAACATACAGGGCTATTAGTAATAGAATAAGCATTGATAATATAGCTTATTGATCCAAGGAGAAATCTGATTGGCCTTTGGAGTCAAGAAGGAATTTTTCCCCCTAGGAGGCAAAATTCGAAACTGCTTCCATAGGGTTTTTGCCTTCTTTTGATCAAAAGCTGGAATGATAGGTAGAAGGGTTGAACTTGATGAACATGTGTCTTTTTTCAACCTAAATTACTATGTTACTATGTACTTGTTCAAAATGCACATGTGTAATTTATTTTACCTTTTCACTGATTGGTTCAAATGTTGTATTTAGGTGACTCGTGTTCACTCCATAATTTGCCTACATTTAAGCGTAACAATATGCGAAACTCGTAAGGCTTGTCTTCTTTTTTCCCACATTCTGTATTCATTTTTTGTCGGATCCTGACTCATTAAAGCAACTTATATTTAATTGGAAAGTGGAGTGCCCATCATTCTTTTTCTTTGCAGGTGAGGAATCCGTAATTGTAAGAAGGATCAGCTAGAGGTAAAATGTACACTATTCTAATGGGTTGGGTAGTAAGCTTCTTTAAAGAGATGAGTTTTGAGGGACTTTTTAAAGTTTGAAAATGAGGGAGAGAGCTGGATGCTCTGCGGAAGGGAGTTCCGGAGAGAGGGGGCAGCTCAGGCAAAATCTTGGAGATGTCCCAAGGCCCATTGAGGAGCGCAAAGGTGGTGCAGGGAGGTATCGGTTAACAAGGGAGGCAATGTACGGAGGAGTGGAGGGCTTTGTAGGTTAAAGACAGAATTTTAAATATTATCCCCAGACGGGGAGTCAGTGGAGGGCATTGCAGAGAGGAGCTGCCGAATCAGACCGACGTGCAAGAAAGATGCATTTCACATGTAACATTCATAGAGTCCCTAGCAGGGGCTGGGGACTCTGTGAATTAAATAAAGTAACCCCCCCCCCCCTCCAATAAATAAGTTCACTTAAGTTAATTATTGACAAAAATAAACCTTTACAAGCTGTTTTATATGATTACAGTCAATATCTGTTTAGCATTTTCTCAAATTGTTTGATCTCCGAGATAGATTTACAGAAAGTCCAGTGAGCTTTACACTGTGACATATTATCTATGATAAATAGGACTGGTGATCAGATGGAGTCGCTACAGTCAAGGACAAAGACTTATTTATATCAAAACTATTTTATTATTCCAAGATTTGATGTAGGAAGTATTTTCCTTTTTTACTGATGTATTATTACTAGTAAAAAGATTGTACATTTCTTTCACATAACCATTTCCTATAATATGCTTCATATCGCTGTGACATACCTGTTACTTTATTGCAGAGGCGTCACTAGGGTTGGTGTCACCCGGTGCGGTAACTCATGGTGTCACCCCCCCTGGATTTCCTCCAATACCATGCCAAACAGATTCCTTAATAATGCCAGTCAGATGGCCCATTAAATATGCCACACACAGGAGCTCCACAAGTTATGTCACACACAGGAGCCCTTTAACTATGCCACACACAGAAGCCCCATAACTAAGTCCACACACAGAAGCCCCATAACTATGACACACGCAGGAACCATTAAATATGCATTTATTTTGCCATTAAATATGCCAGTATTTAACCCCTCAATATGCCAGAATGTTGCCATTCAATACTCCAGCATTTAATCCCTCATTATGCCAGAATTTTGCCATTCAATATTCCAGCATTTAACCCCTCAATATGCCAGAATTTTGACATTCAATATTCCAGCATTTAACACCACATTATGCCAGAATTTTGTCATTCAATATTCCAGCATTTAACTCTTAAATATTCCAGCATTTAACCCCTCAATATTCCAGAATTTTGCCATTCAATATTCCAGAATTTTGCCATTCAATATTCCAGCATTTAACTCCTTAATATGCCAGAATTATGCCATTCAATATTCCAGAATTTAATCCCTCAATATGGCAGAATTTTGTCATTCAATATTCCAGCATTTAACTCTTCAATATGCCAGAATTTGTTACTCAATATGCCAGAATTTGTCACTCAATATGCCAAAATGTGCCACTCTATATGCCAGTATTTAACCCCTCAATATGCCAGTATTTAACCCCTCAATATGCCAGAATTCGTCACTCAGTATGCCAGTATTTAACCCCTCAATATGCCAAAATTTGTCACTCAATATGCCAGAATTTAACCCCTCAATATGCCAGTATTGGATTCTTATTCCCATATACATGCCTATGTACTGTGTGATCTTAGTAAGTGCTGCTGACCTCCAAGGGAATTTAAAACCCCAATGATACTGCAACATTTGGGTTTTATGACTCAATTTGGGTTTTATGTGTGTTTTGTTCCAGACATATTAAATGAAGACATCTTTAGATGATATTTTCTGCTTTCATTTATTCCACTTTGAGAGTAAGTTTGATCACCGTAGAATTGGTGTTAAATGTAATACGTACTACACTATCAGTGTTTATTATATTTATTCCAGCATTTTTGCTCCACAACCTATTTTTTCTTTGTTCTACATTGACACCAAGTAGAGTTCTGTTTGGAGGCTGCATCTTGTCTGGGAAGTAATTTAATTTTATTATATTTGTTCACTTTTATAGGTGTATACTTTTTTTGCTGTGTAATTCTCTTGCACTCTATTGTTTAACATTATTTTGGGGGAGCCAGGTACATTTTTCTAGCCCCTTTCCTCTGTGAATACAAATCGGGGCAGAGGCATTTGCATACCCCCTGGCCCCATGTCTTTGTTAGAAAGCCCAGGGGCATTTGAGCAGCTCATGGCCCCATGTTTTTATTTTGTTTTTTTACATCCCAATACTTTCTTGTTCAGGGAAATGTGGCTATGTCTAACCAAGGTTTTTTTGCTTAGCCAAACATTTTTCAGATGCTCTTTAACACCTAATGTTTTTTTTATTATGCCTTGTAATCATGGAGTTAGAGCAACCTAAGGCGTAGAACTGGCTCATATATCTCTAATTTCTGTAATTAGTCAGCATTATGCTTTGGCGCACACACAGCAATACCACCATATTACCACTAATGACACTATTTCTACGTGCGTCATTTTTATACATAATACTTTTATTTTTCCCTCTCGTTAACATTGTTCAAATTCCCCTAAAAAGGAGAGATAAATGGAGGTTGAAAATGGTTGAAGAAAAAAACTTCAGGTGTAGGGAAGGGGCACAAATATGTATTCACTAGAGCCCCCTTGTTCCATCACTGGCCAGGCATGGAACTAGGTAAAATGAAGAGACCAGATTTCCATTTACAGCCAAATGGGACAAGAGAAAGATAGAAAATAACAAGGGGTAATAGTTTGTACTTCTTATTTTGACAGTTCCTATTTTATAATGTTTTGATATTTTTGTAAATATGGGTGGGACTGACAGGTAAGGGGGCTCTAATTAATGTAATTTATTCCCAGGGCTCACTACTGCCACCAATGCATTAATAGAGCTTGGGTATTACCCCTGTGTAATGCTGCCATGAATAGAGAGGAAAAAGGAATGTTATTCATACGTATGATATTACATTCTTTTCCTTAGCTAATACTATGTAATTTGTTGTTGCTGTTTGAAGTGTTACTATTTTCCCCATCAGCATGAGGAAGTAGTTATGCTAATATGTTATGCTGCCATGGCATTTTCCTTTGTTGACTCCCGTTGAACTGTTAAGTTGGAACTGAATACTCTGGAACACTGTTCAGAAGCAATTTCAGTTTATTTTGATCTCCTGCCAAAAAAAGGGTTTACTCCCTCTTTAAGCCTCAAAACCTTCTTGTCCCACTTTCTCATAGCCTTTATTTTTAGCACCACTGCAAATGCAGTTCACCGCTTTAGTCCAAAAATTAGCATTCACTCCAAATTGTTGAAGACTGCAATTCTCATAATGCACAACCAGCAATAGTTTCATAGACAATTTATTTATTTAGAAAGTGCTTTACCAGGAAGGTTACATTGATATTTCTCTCATTTTCAAATACGTCCTGGGGACTGATGGGAAATGTGGTTCACAATATCTGGACTATTTTACACAAAAGCACTAGTTGACTATCTTTCTCATGATAATCAACAATAGTAGCTAAGAATCTCACAAAAAGTAGCCCAAATCTACTTTTGCATTCCAGCTAATGTGGCGTATTCCCCATGATGCTTAACCTGGCTAAGCATCATGGGAAGTTTAGTCATCAACAGCCTGGAGTGAAGGCTTATCTAATTTCCAGGTTCGGGCACACCTCCATGACGTCACATGGGACGTCACGAAGTATCGCGGGATGTCGGCTGGGACCTACATGGTCTATAGAGACCCTGATCGGGTCCCTGCTTGGATGTTCCTGGCTGCCACGGCCAGGAACAGAAAGATGCCGCTTTGGTACTTTGGTTCTTGAGGACCAAAGCACCATACGGCGTGAATGGGTTAACAACAAAAAAGCTATCTAATGTATTGGAAGTAAAAAGTGTAATAAAATTATCTTAAGCAAATCCTTGACAAAGAAGGATTGTCAGAAATCCACATACAGCAGCGAATATTTTATTCACAAAATAGTTGGTGAACCACAAAAAGCTTATATGCATTGGTTTCCATAAAATATTACTCATACCATTAAATCAACTAAAGCCAACAAAGGATATTGTGCAAATCAAGATTACACATTACAAAATAATCAATGAATTGCTCTCAATCTAATTTTTTAAATAAACGAGCCAGATGTTCTTAGCTGTGACAATGTTAGCTGGGGCAAACTATATTATAGTTTCGAGGTGCCTCACTTTTTCTCTTCTCCTTCTGTGCTTATAATTTAAATTTCTTTCTTTCCTTTTGCCTTAGCAGAGTTATTCATGCATATTAGTAAACAAATATTTTGGGATGTTATAGTACTATTAGAGGGATGCTTTTTATGGATAAGTGCACAGTGAGGCTGTGTACAATGCTCTGCAGCCAGGTACTTGATTTTCCTATCCGTTACCAGAGCACCAGAGATCCTTACTGTGACTTACAGTATGTTTGACTGACTGTGTGTCAGTTTATATGTATGTGTTAGCAAGTGAGTGCGTTCCATTGTGTGAATAAGTGTCTGTTTATCCTTGAATGACTGTGTATGACACTAGAAAAGAAGCTATGACCACGGATGGAGAGAGGTGCATTAAAACATCTCTGTAACTATGTGCAGGGGACCTTCGGCTCACCATTGTTTAAATGGTCTTATGTACGTATGTTACATGTATCATAATTACCTGCAAAATAATTGTGCTTGTTTTAAAAATATATGCAGTAGAATGTTATTTGCCAGTTTGTCCACCCTAGGGCACATGTCAATCTTATAGATAACAGCTACGGGTCTTTTACGCCATGAGCTGTGTTTTCACTTACACAGTTGCTTCAGGTAAGATTTTGTGTGTTTCTCAGTTAGGTAGTAGGCCGCAGGTAGAGTGTAATAGATCAGATAAAGAGTATGCCTTATTGAACGAAGCAATCACTACCCAAACATTAAATAGGTCATAATCTATTATATATGTTGCTTGCTAGATCTCCCTTTAAATTCTTCATTTCCCACTTTTCTTATTTAAGTTATCTAACTGGCCACTGACATAAATTAAGTTATTTAGTTTCCCTCTTTGCGTAATGTTTCTGTTGTCCATGACGGCTTTCCAAGGTGACTTAAGGTAGTTCATCACTTCTTTAGAACAACACCTCTTGGTTGGCTCTGGAGCAATCAATTTCTTTAACATCTCAAGAGCTTCTGTACTGAAGAACTTCCACTGGTTCGGGAGTTGAAATATTCTACTGCTTCTATGCCATTTGACATATTCCATATAATTTTTATCGGATGTCAAAGCGGATTTCCATGGAAAGTATCCAGTTAGAATGCAGAAAATTAATACTCCAAATGCCCATATATCCAAGCTTGTTTGTGCAATTAGTTTGTCTGCTGTACCTAAAATGCACATCTCTGGTGCTGTATATGGCAAGTTCTCAGGCATGGATTCTATAGTGGTGCCTTTAGTGCAGGAAAGACCAAAGTCTGTCAATTTAATTTGACGACACTCCTGATCAAAAATTAATACATTTTCAGGTTTTATATCGCGGTGAATTAGTTCTTTTGTGTGCATATACTCTAAAGCACTTGAAAGTTGAATAGCACATCGTTTAACGGACATCTCAGGAACTCCAACCTAACCAAATGAGACAAAGAAAAACAAACAAATATGGAAAAATAATAATTCGCGTGAGCAGTGTATGTGTGCATAGCAGCAACTAGTTACATTTAGAAAACACAAATTTTAAGGGCTGACTAACACTATCCCTTTATCCCATTTTTTTTATTGTGGGTGACAAAAATGTTCTACTCAAAACTAGTTTTGTATGTCTATCTGCTTCACACAGAATATTTTGTGAGACAGACATTTTTCAGTTTTCTTAACATGGAAAATGTAATTGCCACACTGCTAATACCATTCAATATAGGAGAGATATAAACAAGAAGCCACAATTGTGAAGCACAGGAACAACAGGTTTAATAGAAAAAAATCGAAAGAAGCTTACTTAAAAACGTTGTGAGTATTTTGACTACTCACTAAAATCATAATATCAGCTATAACCGGCTGATTCGGGTGACTTAGAGTCTCGTCAGACCTCTAAGAAGGAGGGGGCGTTTAGGACGTGTTTTGCCTGGTAAGGCTTTTTCAAGTGCATTTGAAGAAGCCTCACCAGGCGAAACTCGTCCTACACGCCCCCTACTTCTTTGAGGTCTGACGAGACTACAACATTGCTGATTACTGTGCACAACCTGGAGGAAACCGCAGGAGTTTTTATCGTTTCTTCTTCCTCGTTTCTGACCGCTGGATACATTGGTGCAGCTTCTTTCACCCGAATCAGGCGGTTATAGCTGATATTGCGATTTTAGTGAGTATTCAAAAGACTCACAAAGTTTTTAAGTAAGCCTCTTTCGATTTTTTTCTATTAAACCTGTTGTTACTGTGCTTCACAATTATGGATTCTCGTTTATAACTCTCCTATATTGCATTTAAATATCATATACACAGGCTGAGCTGACGCACAAGAGCTTGAGGAAGTCCCACTTCAAACACACTTTCTGGGGACCTCAATTATACGATTTGAGAGAACAGTATACTGCTCCCGCCTTGTGAGTACTATTCCTATCATCCAGCACATATGTTCTAACCCTTTAACACCTTCGCGACAAAGGACGTGCCAAGCACGTCCTGGGAGAAACTCCCTTAACGACAAAGGACGTGCCTGGCACGTCCTGCGGTGAATCAAGCGGTTTTCGCGATCAACGATCGCGAAAACCGCTTTAACGGTGCTGGTCTATTGCCTCGATGTCGAGGCAATAGCCAGCACTGAAATTTATGCATGCTGCTCCGTCAATATGGCTAAGCCCTCTGCCGGTCTGAGCTTCGGAAGTGAAAGTAACTTCACTTCCGTCGCTCTGAATATGCTACTTGACTGCCCCTAGTGGTAGTTAAGTAGCATTGCAATGGAAAATATTTAAAATACATATTTAATTAATTAAAAACAGGTTATATAGCTATATTAGCCTATAGGGTTAAAATTAAATAATTTTTAGCATAAGGGATAGGGTTAAAATTAAATTAAAATTAAAAAATATAAAGGGATATAATAAGGATTAGAGTTGGGGTTAAATTTAGTGTTAGGGTTACATTTTGGGTTGGGGTCAAAAGGTCAATATAGGAAAAAAACAAAAAACACTATTTTTGGTTTTTGCCCCATAACTCGCAAAAAAATACTGAAAAATATGGAAACATGCATATTTTTGAACTCGGGACAACATTTAGAAACTATTTAGATGGGGTCTTTTTTAATGATTTTATTTGTGTAAATTATATTTTAGGTCAAAGTTAGAAAAAGTGGGTTTTTTAAAATTTTTCATCATATTTTATGATTTTTTTTGTAGTAAATTATAAGATATGATGAACATAATGGTATCTAATGAAAGCCCTTCTTATGACGATAAAAACAACATATAATTTGTGTGGGTACTGTATGTAAGAAAGAAAAAAATTACAGCTAAACACAAACACCCTAGAAAAGGTGAAAATGTCTTGTCACTAAGGGGTTAAAACAGAATATGCTATTGTGTTGTTTGTTTTGTTTTTTGGGTACATAATACACCTGAGACCTTCATTCAAATTTCTTTTTGAGTTTGAGTTATGTTTGAGATATGAGTATGTCTTGAGATTTTTTCTTCTTGATTTCAGAGTCACATTAAGTTTGTTTTATATATCAATAATTTAATTTGCTATATATACATTGTTTTGCACTCCAACCATATACTTTGTATTTTCTTTTGATTTAGTGGAAAGTGGGATATTTTTTCACCTGGGAGTGATCTGCACATTATTTTCATTTATATTTATAGTAGAGCCTAACACTATCTTTTATTCATTTACTGCTAGTACCATTGAATACTGTGTTTCTATTGTCCTTAATCTATGGGCACCTTTTCCTCTGTGCCTAACACCCCATTGTCCTATTCCCACTAGTGACCACTTTTCCCAGGTGATTAATCTTTGGCAACCCACTAGTTTGAATTACATGTCCCATTTATGTCCAGCATTTGGTTGCTTGAACACCAAGACATATTTAGTCCCTAGCACTTGGACTACCAAAGACCAGCCATCACTCTAGCTCTTGTAGATATTTTCCCACTGTCTTCTGCCAGTTAACTGATTAGTATAAATCCTTAATTAAAATATATATTTTGGGGTACGTGCATGTGTTATGGGTACTAGCTGTAAACTGGTTAGTCTTATTATCTGCACAAAATCCTCTGCAATACTATGAACTAATAAAATATACATATATTCCATCTGTAATTGGTGGTGCACACCTGAGGTTTCATGAGGGAGAAAAGGTTGTCCACTGCCAGTTCCTGAGCAAAGACATAATGGCTGTCAGTCTGAAAGGCAATTCCAAAAGTACCTATTATGCAAGGATGAGCTGCCAGGCTAAGTGATACACAATACTCAATTAGGAAAACACGGAGATCTGTGATACTCTTCCGCATAAATTTTAGAGCCATTATATTTCCTGTAAGAAAGAAACAGGCATGATTTAGTAGTCCAACCTTCACTATGCAAGGTTTAGTAGTCCATCCTTAATTCACTAAACATTCCCTTATATGTGGTAAAGCCAACCTGTATACAGTCCAGTGCTAAAAACATCATAGTTGAAGTTATATTTATTTGGAGTGTGCATAATGCTACCTAATCTCATCTAAACATATCAGTGCTTATGTATATAAAAAAAGGCACAATTGCCATTTGTCATGTATAACAGGGATAAGCACCCCCAACAAAATGGTTTGGTAGAGAATCTCTGACACCTTTCATGAGCAACCCTGGAATGTGTTATTTATTTGTTATTGTTAAAAGTATATCTTGTAATGTTTTTTTAGTCCCATGTAAGAACATCTGCCTTATTTAAAAAAAAAAAGAACATTAAGTGGAATTAAGAAATCATATTAAACGTGACATGATTTGCATAATATTATTTACTGGATGCAATTATTTTCATTGATTGTGTAGACATTACGTTTAGCCTACCAACAAGTATTTTATGAATTAACCCCTTCATGACATATGGTGCTTGCGTCCAAGAAAACTCATGCACCAAAACGCCACTTTTTGTTTCTGGCCACCGATCAGAACACCTTCTGATCGGTGGCCAGAAACAAAAAGTGGCGTTTTGGTGCATGTGTTTTCTTGGACGCAAGCACCATATGTCATGAAGGGGTTAATTCATAAAATACTTGTTGGTAGGCTAAACATAATGTTTAATCTGTAGTCAGGGACACAATGGCAGAGACCCAATCAGGGTCTTAATAAAAATCATGAGACCTCCCAATGTCACGTGTGACATCACGGAGGCATGCCTGGACCCAGAAGTTTGGGCACAGCACAATTCAGTAAAATGTAGCCGGTGCTCTATTTGAGCATTGTCTACATTTTCCCTGTCAAACTGAGGCCACTCAATGTGGCCTCATCTGACAGGTGGGATCCCGTTGCAAGTCCCTGCGGTGGGATCCGAGCACAGCTCATCACGTGGAACCGTGATAAATTCTTAAAATCTGGACGTTCTATGCCATCCTAGTATCTTTTGGGTCCATAAGGTCACAAAACATGGGGTTAAATACATTCCTGGTTGTGGATGGATTTTTGTTTTCATAATAAAACATGTTTTACTGATGCATATATAATACATTTGACAAACTATGTGGAAACAAAATTGAACATATTTTAGATACATTATTACATTTTCCTTTTCTTCTACTTTAAGTATAGATGTCAAAATTAATTGATGGCATGACATTTATATAAATGTTTGCTTTTGACTTGACAAAGGGAAGCTGCTGCAAGTTAATAGTTTATTTTCATGAGCATCCACTAGGTGAAAGCAAGAAAAAGATCTCGCCCCCCACCATGGAATCTCGCCTGTCATAACTAGTCCAACAATATCTGTGGTCCAGGGGATCAATGTATGTGTCTCTTCCATATTGACAGTGTCAAAATTGGAGGAATTTAAAAAAATGTAAGGAGACCAGAGTATATTTGTGACAGAACCCTCTGTCACTGGGGTTCTTGGAGAGAAGTAATGGCCCGCCTCCTCCCAATAGACTACTGTCTGTGTGTGTGTGATAGTTATGGGGGTACACACTGTCTTCAGAACAGCTGGACTTCTAACACAGGACTAGTTCACTCAAGATATCAGCTAAGCATTGTGTTCCCCAGGTTGAGATTGTCTCCTGTCCTTTACACTCCAGTCTCTCAGGAGGTGTTATAGAATGTAATAATGTTACTGTGGCAATATGTTAAACATCCAGTTCCAAGTTAATATGTGTTAAATGTATTCTTGTCATCATGTCAAATTCCCCATTGTCTTTATGTAAGTTGTTCAGTGTCCTTTTGTATCTGAGTGTACGCTGGAGGTATCTGAACTTAACACCTTTGTATCCTGAAAGGTGTGAGGCCAGATTTCCCCATTGTATGTCCTACTGTGATGTTGTGGGTAGAGGACTGCCCTGGCTTTGGTCACAGTATGCTACCAGCTACCGCCCCTTCAGCCTAACTTTGCAAATTCCCTGTACTGAAACCAGCATCTTGGGGGAGATATAGTCGCTGACTTGACTCTGGTCTCAGAAACGTTCCCCTTCAGGATGATACTCTTAGGAGAGAGGCTGCTCTAGGGTTCAATATCATCACTATATTATCCATTGATAATAATAAAAAAATCTATTATCTTTACCACACATTTGTTCTTCATATAAGTAAATAACAAAATGCATAGACTAATAAAACTCACAGCAAATGTATGCATTTTATTAATCACCTTTTTCTTACAATTTCCCCAGTCTACTACTTTAATTCCTTTTATATTCTTCACACTGGTCACTTTTACTGTGTCTGCTTTTCTCAACTAATATTTTTGTGCCATCCTATATATTATCAGGATAGCTTACTCATCTGTGAATAAAACGTGAGACTACACATGACATCAACCTATGCTTTACCTTTTGCTTGATTCAATGCAAGCAACACGTGCCCATATGACCCACTTCCAAGTTCTTTGACAATTGTGTAGTGATCATTAACTGCTATCATAGGCAGGTTTCGTGATGTTAGAAGCAGCATCTCCTCCAGAAAATGTTGAGTCTGCAGTCTTTCATTCAGATTCATGGTTTCCTTTGAAAAAAGAGAGCAGCAATGTGATTGTTATGTTGAAACACATAATTACATAAAAATGATTTACATTACATATGCAATGAATTAACTATTATAAATAGGCCATGGCAGTGTTGTACCACTATTGGCCCATGGGCTTCATCTGGCCCACCTGTTGCCACCATTTACATATACTGGGGAGGGTGGAGCACAAGCCCACAGGACAAATAACCCTGACCCTTTTTAGCTTCTGGGTCCCAGGCCCAGAGATGTCTGCAAGTATGCATCTCCCATATTCCTGTGTCAACTTGAGGTTAGAAACAAAGAATGTGTCGACAGAAAAGTCAAAAGTACCATTTGGCACATCTAGTCCACCCAATTTTTCACAATACTTCCATTAGTCCAAAGCCTTATTTTATTACTAGGATAGACTTATGCCTATCCAATGTATGCTTAAATTAAGTATATATCCTCTTGTAACATTTCTTCTGCTAACTATGCTGTCCTCCTCATACTATGTTGATGCCCTTTATATATTTAAATGTTTCTGTCCCTCTCATCTTTCTTTCAAGCTATAAATGTTAAGATCATTATTATAGGTTTTATACTGCACTGCATGAATCAGTTTAGTAGCCCTTCTCTGTACTCTCTCCAAAGTATGTTCTTCTGGAGATACAGTCTCCAGTACTGTGTAGAATAGTCAAAGTAAGGTCTCACCTGTGCTCTGTACAATGTCATAAGCACTTCCTTCTTTCTACTGCTAGTACATCTACCCATACAACAGAATATTCTGCTAGCATTAATGGGATACCAGCGGAATAAGAAAGATGTGGTTCATAAACAGCTGTAGTGCTGTAGTGTGACATCCCTGCCTTCCTCATCAGTCCTCCCAGTCTAAAGTCCCTAGCAGCAGCCAGCCAGACATTTCCTCACCAATCTACCTCCATGTCCAAGCTTCACCATCACAATATTTCCTACCACCCCCAAGCAAGTAATGGAGTGATATTGCACTGTGAAAATGGGGGAGCACTGAAATGTAGTCACTGGTTATCGCAGTGGCACAGCTGCACTCCTGTGGTGACATATATACAGGAGTTATGCCAGCAATTTATCCTATAAATGTTATATGCATATATAAACTTTAAAAAAAAAAAACTATCTGTGATCCATATGTCTTCATGAAGCATGTATGTGTTGTGTTTGTTTGTGCGGACATGTGTGCCATCTGTGGTAGAAAGAGCATCCACAGCTAGTGTAAGGACTAAATCTCCCACTGTGTAAAACCTTTGTTTGAGGGAGTAAGGTATACTTGTAGTGTGTGTGTGTGTGTGTGTGTGTGTTAGTGTCCTATGTGTTTTATATGGATCCTATTATCTGGCTCTAGCAATAATGTCAGAAATATGGTCCTGTAGGATTACGGTACCGATTTTTGTTCTTAAGTGTGGTAGTGTTGACACTCCACCCCCTAAGCTTCCGACGTTGTTGGGGTAAAAACTTGGGAGCTATGCTACTCAAATGTTTTTCTTGAACTGAATAATCCAGAGGGGTGGCGTCCGAGGACTACCTGCCTCAGCTGCTATCACATATAATAATGCCAAACTCTAAATATATATAATAATCTACTACTCTGAGCAACTGGACAAACCCAGGAGATTGCTGAGTTCTTTGCTGTAATGACAAGGCAAAAGAAAAGGACCAGGGCTCACAAGTATCCTCCAAATTACGGTTATATCCATATATTCATAATGCATGCACAACCATTTGTCTGGATTTAGATATTTTTGTTCTTAAACATAACCTTTCATATAGTTACTAGTTATACACAACCTATTCTTTTATAAAATACAAAGTTTTTTGGAGAACAGTACTGTACAATGCTAAAGAAGCTTAAAAGAAAAATAAATAAATGCTTTTAAAAAATGTCTGGTTTCTTTTCCTTTTGTCTTTTTGTCTAAATAATTTCATTAATAGCTGTACATGTGGTGGGTGCTTTGATTTACAGTTGGCAGCTTTGGACGGTCATATTATATTCAACTGCTTATCCACTTCTAATTTTGTCTATACATTAACTTTGACCTAGTAGTGATAAACGTAAAACCATTTTTTTCAAAAATATATGGATGCTATGTATTTTGGTAAATGGGAATACAGTGATTTTGAGTATGCACGTAACCCTGATATAGTTTAAATGATTGGATAAATTTATACCTTATAGGATATAATGTTATGCAGAAACATGTCATTGTCTGGGGTAAACTGAGAAGTCAGGCACTTGGTCATGAACTCAAGGGAAGGACATCAATATTGCAAGTAGCGAGCCTCTTACTTTCTAGATGTGAGAGCTATATTACATTACCCGTGACACAAAAATAAAACTGCCCACACTAGATTTTAATGCCAAATTGATATTCCATTGCTTGTGGTAAATACTAGCATTTTGCACTAAAAACACACAAGAATGCCTCATAGAAACTTATAGCTATTGGTAATACACTGAATGTGGTTAACAAAGGCTATGTAGATACATTTGTTTCCTTTAATTGACGGCCAAGTTTAGAATGCTCAAAAATGCAGAGAACAAAATTGCCAGAATTTACCCACAGATATTAGGTTAGCAGCTTCTACTGATCCTCCCACTCTTCTCTCCAACACTTTGCAGAAGTGTGGGAGAAATAAGATGCCACATTTAAAGTGTTTCAAGTGTTTCAAAAATGCAATGTTCAAAGTTTCCCAAATATTAATTATACTTGCAATGTGTGCATACATATTTTCAGATGACTGTACAAAGCACTCATCACAAGGAGATCTGACAGGACAAAGACAGGCTCTACCATGATGCAGAGTGAGGCAGTTACCGCAGGCAGCACTTCTGCAGAGACGACACTTTGCCATCCAAATAAACATTATTTAGTTTGAATTAGCACAGCTAGTGATCCACACTGTCTGGCAACGCCATCAGGGTTATCGTCCGATTCTTATGCTCTTTGTGGTGCAGCATGGACGCTCCGCCGTAGCGCACAGTGATGTCACATCAAGCGTTACTGCAGAGTCGCCAGACTGAATCATGGAGGCAGCTGGAGCAGACACAAATAAGAAAGTCTGTGTCCCCATGGGTGAGCTGAGTTTTGCTAGTTGCTACTTGCAAAAAAATTATTATTTTATACATTAGAGAGACACTGACTCCTTTTTTTTCACCTTGGGTAAGCTCCTAGAAAAAAAATATTTTATTATTATGTGTATAGGCTGGCCTTGTTTAAAAGGTGTGTGCCCTAAATGAGCATTTAAACTGAATGTACAATAGTTGAAGAAGTCCTGTTATAGGTCACTGGTCACATATTATGTTTTGGGGAAGTGCACAGCCTATTATCATAATAATATTTTACAATTACTTTATTTTCTCTTTATGGATGAGCTCTTAGAAAAAATATTTTATTACTATATGCCCACCCAAGCATGTATTATTTACATAATAATAAAATAATTATTTGAATATAATGGTATTTTGTATAATATTGCATATAAAAAAGGTGCTCTTCCATAAAAGTGCTCACTTACTGATAAGTTTATTTTAGTTTTAATTATCATGATATAACATCTGGACTGTGGGTGGGGCAGAGGGAGAGCAGCATTTCATCCTTTGCCCCAGGCAGCACAATATCTTAGGCTGGACCTGGACAGAACCTGCCTAAATAAATTTAAACCTACAACACACCTCAAATTATTCCCAATACATATATCTCTCAAACAAATGAATTACTACCAATACATATGTCTCATATTACACTCAATACATATATCTGTCAAAGAAAATAATCTAATTTTCAATCAGAAATTACACCAATGCATTTGATACACATTTAACACTGTATTCAAACATAGCTGCATCTTATCCATGTCTCATCCAAAACAGCCAATAGATAAAATTAGATTCGAACATCACATACTTAAACACCAAACAATGCCAGTTTTATTGAGCCAGCATGGCACCCTTACATTTACTGACGAGATACATAGCTCATACAAATGCCTGGCAGCTTTGGTCTGCACGATAAATACATCTAGATGACAACAGGTTGCATTCTGTCCTGTGCAATAGGTGCATCCTGCACAAAAATACATGGGTCATTCCATGTCATTCCCCCGTCTTTAAAAAGGACATAATGGAAGTAGATAAAGAAAAAAGTAATTAGTAAAACTGTTTTTTTACATTATATTTTTATTTGTTTTTTTTATTTGATAATATCATTTTCAGACATAGAAACATGAAACATATTAGAATTCTTTGCAGGTGCCACTGGTCGGCCGGCAGCTTCGTCATATACAATGCTCATATAGATACTGCATATTAATAATAATTACGAACAAAAAACAGGTCATGTTTACCAAGTGAACTAAAGCAATATGAGGATGATTGAACGTCTCAGTTTATGTGCCGAGGTCTCTCAATGTCCCGGGCCCAACCATATAAACCAAGTCCTGTGGACACCGAGGTGCCTAAATCCGTATTTGTGAGAGCATAGTTCACCTATGTACAAAACAGCAAAACTTAACAAACCCCATGTCATAACGTCGGGGTAGTCACTCTAATGTTTGCAGTATAGAAGGGAGGTAATACAAGGCCGTCTTGGCAGACATTTGTAGATTATGCCTGATTTACATCAGATTAAGATGGCAACTGAGTGGAGCCTGTACTGCGTCCTGTCCAAGGAAACGGGAAATAGTGGAGTCAATAATACCTCAGTTTCGCATACATCGTATTAATGAAGTGGACCCGAAATATCCAGATGAAGAGAGATTCCGTTTGTAATAATAAGGTAAGTATATCAGCCAATTAAACCTATTGTTCTGGGCACTAAGGGATCCCTATATGTCTCGGGGGCTCACCAATTCCTCATCAGGGGGTAATTGTGGGGTTTTAAATGGTCCAGATGTCATCCCTCACCCAAAGGGTCAAGATCTATTCTCATCATCCTTTACCGAGTACAGGACCCACGAACATCTCCACACAACAGTCGTGTGCTAAATCAGGGTAAGTTTGCATAGAGGAGTTTTCAAACAGTATAGGCAATGGGCCAGTGAAACTTGTGAGCACCGTAACTATATCCTGTATGTTATGGATTTGTTTAATGGTGTCACAGGGGGCCTTCTGAGGGGCAGTGGGTGCCTTGGGCACCCGGAAGATATCCTCTAGATGGGGGGGCCTTGTATAAAAATCGGGCCGTAGTTTTGCTAGTAGGCATCGGAGAAATTGAGGAAGGTCCCAAGGTAGAACACCCTCATCGATGCCTCTCAATTGGATATTTGTTCTAGGGTAGTTGTTCTCGAGTTTCTCAATCTTAAGGAGTATAAGATCCAGTTGTTTGTCTGTAGCGAGGGTCCATTTGTCGATAGCCCCAAGTTTAGAAGTCGTGAGCTTCATAGTAGACTCTATGGTCGAGACTTTCTGCTCCAGAGCCTGAATGTTGCCCCTTATTTCGACGACACCGCATTCTATAGTACGGGTCACTTGAGTGAGAAGCAGTGGGAAATCCTGCCTCGTGACCAAGGAGTCTGCGATCGGTAAGTTCTGTGGTGGAGGCGGACAAGGGTCCACCTGCATCTCTTATGCCGGAGAGAAGCCGTAATCAGAGTCCTCTGAATAGTCAGTCGCGTACCCGGGAGGCATGTGGCTGCTTCGCGCCATTACGGGCCACGATAGTAGTTCCCCTATGTCGAGGGTTCCCATTTGGTTTTTTTTACCTTTTCCCCATCGTGTGTGAGGTGTGCCCCCCAATTTTTGAGGGGGGAAGAGCCTTCAAATTTAGCTAATTTAGCCAAAGTAGAGTACAATAAAAAAAGTAGTGAGGGTGTGCAAATTTAGACAAAACATTAACAAATATATCTTTTAAAAGATACAAAAAGTGACAGTGCGCTAGAAGTGCTGTGAAGTGATAATATCAATAGCACAGTGATCCTACTGTGCAAAATAAACAATGTATACCCCGTGAGGCAAATATCAAAATTAGTGCAAATATAAAAGCAGAAAGCACTCACATATAGTCCCTATTATGATGGGACAACATAAATGTACGTAACAGCTCCTTTCTGAATTCCTTCAACCTCCAAAGAATAAGAGATAATTTTTAGTGAATAACAGTGGAATTTAATATAAAGTGCATAAAATGTCTTACACTTAAAATCTGGAGCATCAGCAGGTACAAACAAACTGGAACATAGAAGATAAAAGCAGGTTCTGGAAAAATCTCCAATGAGTGTTGTTAGATCGATCAACGCGTTTCACCCCTTTTAAATGGGCTTCCTCAGGATCCAACAGCCTGGGCTTTTATCTTCTATGTTCCAGTTTGTTTGTACCTGCTGATGCTCCAGATTTTAAGTGTAAGACATTTTATGCACTTTATATTAAATTCCACTGTTATTCCCTAAAAATTATCTCTTATTCTTTGGAGGTTGAAGGAATTCAGAAAGGAGCTGTTACGTACATTTATGTTGTCCCATCATAATAGGGACTATATGTGAGTGCTTTCTGCTTTTATATTTGCACTAATTTTGATATTTGCCTCACGGGGTATACATTGTTTATTTTGCACAGTAGGATCACTGTGCTATTGATATTATCACTTCACAGCACTTCTAGCGCACTGTCACTTTTTGTATCTTTTGTCTATGTACCCTGTTGCAGCATTTTGGGATAGCTGCTAGACAAGTTGCTGCTTGTGCATAACTCTCTCTAGCGCCATCTACCTCAAAATCTATTTCCAATTTTTAAATATATCTTTTCACTTTTTCCGATGTTTAGTTGATATACATCATTAAAATGAAAAAGATAGAAAAAAGCAGGGCATAGTATAGGCTGTTTTCAATATTTCTCCTTTTCTTTGTAGTAATGTACCTCTATAGACTAGCCGGTATGTTCGCTGGGGGTCACCAGCCAAGGCTGTACAAGGGTAATGGTGGCTCTGCTATCACGTAATCCTTTAGCGGCTTGAATGGGGTCAGGTTCATGTAACACCCCAAAATCCTCAATAGCCCACCCCGGGGAGTTAGCAGCAGAATCCACACAGTGAGCCCGAGGAATCCACGGACCCCAGGGTGGAGGAACATTTTTCTGACAGTCCCTCCGGGTATGTCCAACCAGGTTGCCTCCATAGCAGCGGATGCTGGAGCGCCAAGTAGCACTGGTGGGGACTGTACGTGGAGGGGCAGGCAAGGGGGGACATGTACGGGCAACAGGGCTTCCCTTGGGTATACTTGCGGCGGGCGAGCCGGGGTTCTGGTGGGTCATGCCCCCATCATCACCTCATCCAAACTGCGGAACTTTATCCAATGTGCCTCTGGGGTGATAGCAGAACAGGAAAGGAGTCGCTCCTTGACCCTCTCATAGTCATTGCATTCCTCTGTGGGCACCACTTGGTAGGCTTCCGCAGCTCTCCAGATAAGCATGCTCACCAATAGAGTCACCCAGTCAGCCTCGTCCACCCTTTGTAATCTGCATTGTGTCTCGAATATTTGAAGAAAATTGTCAATCTCCTTCTTCGCCTCATTGAATGTTTTAAAAGCGGAGTAAGGCAGTTTCCTCCTATGGGGGTCTCGGACCGCTGCAGGGGTAGGCTCCCCGCTGCTGTGTTGTAACTCCAGTGTTCACATCTGGTGACACTGCTCCAAAACTTGGATGATCACCTCCGGTGAAGGGTTAGATCCATAGATGGCCAGGCATACCTCTCGCTGGACCTCCAACATATCTGTAGCCTAAGTGGAGTGAAGGCTGGCCAGGTCACCTTCCATAATTTCCTCGATCAACAAGGCTTTTGTTTTTTTACTAGCCACTCATGCCCTGGCTTCCAAGATAACCTTTAGGGTGCTGCATTTAAGCCTTTGGTACCTCTTCTCTATCCAATGTTTAAGTGCTGAGGTTCCGGTGGTGGTATGGATGTCCCATAGGCAAGGATACAGTCCCGCCACTGCCACCAATGTAACGGACCCCTGGTTACCCTGACTGGGTACCTGCATTAGCTGAGTGAATAATCCACAGGAACCTCCAGGGAAATATAATCCCACACTGAATATTCCCCCCAAGTACTTGACAGCATTTATTTTACAAATGACAAAACTTATTTAAAGCTGAAGATCTAGATAACCCTTTAGACAATAGAAACATAATTGGATTAAGACCAGACAGCGTTAATTCATTTAAACTATGGAGCCACTGGACAGCTAATCACACAGGAAACAACAATTATACAGTGTACACAACATGAAACAGAAGTTAAATTGCTAAATTGTCTAAAAGCGGTATTAAGGGCTTTTTCATCCTCCTTTTTAATAAGTAGCGGGAGGGATTGAATTAGATATAATAATCTAGGGAATGATATCATTTTGATAAGGGCAATTCTTTCCAGTTGTTTAGTTCCCTAATTATTTTCCGTATCAGGGGTTTGTAGTTCAAGGAGTATAGAGTCATAGGGTTTTTTGGTAATTTAATGCCTAGATATTTAATTGTTTTAACAGCCTATTGCAATCCCGTGTTTGGCATTCTGGATGTTTTTCTACATGTTGATAGACAGAGGGCCAGATTTGGCTTTGTTGATTGAAAATCCCATGATAGGGCCATAGATATCTAAAATCGTGAATATTTTTGGGATTGTTATTTGTGGGTAGGAAACATCATCCGCAAAGTCGTAATCCTCATTTCTTGAGGGCTGATTCATTAATACAGTCAAAAAAAGGACACGCAAACCGGTAGTGCTACAAAAATAAAAAAATAATTTATAAAAATGGTGTCCACTAAGAACCGGCAACCGGAATTTAAACAAACAGACAGCTTCAAAACTGTGTGAAACAAGTGAAAAAACAAAGAATTTATCCAGCGCACTTAGTAACATAGTAACATAGTAACATAGTAATTTAGGTTGAAAAAAGACACAAGTCCATCAAGTTCAACCCTTCTACCTATCATTACAGCTTTTGATCCAAAAGAAGGCAAAAAACCCCTAAGGAAGCTATTTCGAATTTTGCCTCCTGGGGGAAAAAATTCCTTCTTGACTCCAAGAGGCAATCAGATTTCTCCTTGGATCAATAAGCTCTTTTATTAATGCTTATTCTATTATTAATAGCCCTGTATGTTCTGCTTTCCTAAAAAAACATCCAAACCATTTTTAAATGCATCTATTGTGGTTGCTAGCACTACCTCTCTTGGCAGTGAGTTCCATAACTTTATTGTCCTAACCGTAAAGAATCCCTTCCTTTGCTGTCTATGAAATCTTTGCTCTTCCAGTCTGAGGGGGTGACCTCTTGTTCTTTGTACCTTTCTGTTAATGAACAGGTCACTGGAGAGCTCTTTATATTGGCCCTGCAAATATTTATATAATGTTATCATATCCCCTCTGAGACGCCTTTTTTCTAACGTATATAAATTCAATTTTTTAAGTCTCTCTTCATAACTAAGATCCTCCAAACCCCTTATTAATTTTGTAGCTCTCCTTTGCACTTTTTCTAGTTCCTTAATATCCTTTTTAAGGACTGGTGCCCAGAACTGTACTGCATATTCAAGGTGAGGTCTTACCATTGATTTGTAAAGAGGCAAGATGATATCCTCCTCCCGTGAATCTATACCTCGTTTTATACATGCCAATATCTTATTGGCCCTTGCAGCTGCTGACTGGCATTGGGCACTGTTGCCAAGTTTGTTGTCTATAATTATTCCTAAATCCTTTTCATTAGTAGTTTTTCCCAGGGAAAAACCATTTAACGTATATGTTGCTTTGTTATTATTTTTCCCATAATGCATAACTTTACATTTGTCTATATTGAACCTCATTTGCCACTTTACTGCCCAGTCCCCCACTCTGTCCAAATCTTCCTGTAAAGAAAAAACATCAAGATTAGTCTTTATTGCCTTACCTAATTTAGTGTCGTCCGCAAACACGGAGACATGGCTCTCAGCACAATGTGGCAGATCATTAATAAACAAATTAAAAAGAAGAGGGCCCAAAACAGACCCCTGAGGTACTCCGCTTAATACCCTTGTCCAATTTGAGAATTTTCCATTTACAACAACCCTTTGTGTTCTATCTTTTAGCCAATTTTCAATCCACATACACACATTTGCCCCCAAACCTATTTCTCTCAATTTGTAGAGTAACCTTTTGTGTGGAACTGTATCAAATGCTTTCGCAAAATCCAAATAGATCACATCAACTGCCACACCTAGATCTATATTTTTACTGACTTCTTCATAGAATGTTATTAAGTTTTTTTGACAAGACCTGTCTTTCACAAAACCATGTTGACTTTTACTAATTATATTCTGGTTCAAGATGTATTCTTGAGTGTATACCTTTAGCAATCCTTCAAATAGTTTCCCCACTACAGATGTCAAGCTCACTGGCCTATAATTACCTGGCAGAGATTTTGATCCCTTTTTAAATATTGGAATGACATCCGCCTTTCGCCAGTCTGTTGGCACTGTACCTGAACTGAATGAATCCCTAAAGATCATGAATAGTGGCCTGGCCAGAATTATGCTTAACTCTCTAAGTACCCTTGGGTGTATACCATCTGGTCCTGGGGCCTTGTCTATCTTAACAGAGTGTAATTGCTTAAGCACTTTTTCCTGTGTCAGCCAATCCCATGTTTGCGGCGAATGTCCCATAACTTCCTGTAGCAGGGGCTCGTCCATCTGCTCTTCCTTAGTATAAACAGAAGAAAAAAAAGTATTTAAAATGTCTGCTTTCTCTCTGTCCTCACTTACCAAATTTCCCATTTGGGATAACAAGGGCCCAACATTTTCCCTCTTTAGCTTTTTTCCATTTATATATTTATAAAACATTTTTGGGTTAGTTTTACTCTCCTTGGCAACCCTTTTCTCATTTTCCAATTTAGCCATTTTAATTGCCTTTTTGCAGGCTTTGTTGGCCTCTTTGTACTCTATAAATGATAATGCTGATCCCGTGTTTTTATAATGTTTGAATGCCATTTTCTTGTTTTGTACTTCCTGTTTCACGTTACCTGTAAGCCACATTGGTTTCGATTTGTGTCTTTTGCATTTGTTTCCCAAAGGTATATATTGGGATGTGTACTTTTGTAATGTGTGCTTAAAGGCATTCCATTTGTCTTCTGTGTTTAGTCCAGAAAACAATCGTTCCCAGTCTAAATGTTCAATCGATGCCCTTAGTCCATCAAAGTTAGCCCTTCTAAAATTAAGTGTTTTGGTGGCGTATTTACCAATTTGCTTTTTTGCATTAATCTCAAATGAGACCATATTATGGTCACTATTCCCCAAGTGTTCTCTTATTTGGATGTTTGAGATAAGCTCCTCATTGTTTGTTATTACCAAATCCAGACAGGCATCCATTCTAGTTGGGGTGTCTACTAATTGTGCCATAAATTTGTTATTAAGCAGGTCCAGAAACTTGCTGCCCCTAGCTGAACTAGTTGTGCCACACTTCCAATCTATATCTGGGTAATTAAAATCTCCCATGATTAGAACTTCATTCATATTTGCAGCCTTTTCAATTTGTAATAAAAGCTGATCTTCTCCATCAATGCTAATATTTGGTGGCTTGTAGCATACACCTACAAGTAATGTGCGATTCTTTTTAGCGTCTAAGCTAATCTCCACCCACAGTGTCTCCACATCAGTTCCAGTTACATCATGTACACCTTCTTTAATACTGGGATTTAATTTAGGATTTACATACAGACAAATCCCTCCCCCTTTTCTATTTACTCTGTCCTTTCTAAAAAGTGAGTAACCTTGTAAATTAACTGACCAGTCGTGGGTCTCATCCCACCACGTTTCTGTGATTCCGATTAAATCATACTGTTCAGCACTTACCAGTATCTCCAGCTCACCCATTTTGTTTGTCAAGCTTCTTGCATTTGCTAAAAGACATTTGAGATTACTACCCATTTTCTGTTTAGTTGACAAACACTTAATGTGTGCAGGTTTAATTATATGGACCTCCCTTTGGTCTATGTTAACCCCACCACTGCTTTCCTCCTCTCCCATAGCTAGACCCACCTTCCAATCTACCCTAGCTACCATTGCTTCTTTTTGATCTTGACCCTCCCCCCCAGAGCTTAGTTTAAAAGCTCATCTAATCCTCTAGCCATCCTCGCCCCTAATACTGCAGCCCCCTCATCATTGAGGTGCAGCCCATCCCGTCCAAAGAGTCTGTAGCCGACTGCAAAGTCTGCCCAGTGCTCCAAGAACCCAAATCCCTCTTGCTTGCACCACCTTCGCAACCACGCATTAATCTCCCTAAGCTCCCGCTGTCTCCCTGACGTAGCGCGTGGTACTGGTAATATTTCCGAGAATATTACCTTGGAGGTCCTTTCCTTTAGCTTCTTTCCTAGTTCCCTAAAATCATTTTTAAGGACCCCCCACCTACCATTTACTTTGTCATTAGTACCAATGTGTACTATGACCGCTGGATCATGCCCAGCCCCTCCCAATAATCTGCCTACCCGTTCCGCAACTTGAATAGTTAATATATGGATGCCCTTAAGGTGACACACACTGCAAAATATACAATAATAAGTTACCAAAAGTGTAAAATATGATATACAGTGAATATCAGTGCATATATGACATGTACCAATATAACCAAATAAATACAAAATAATATATTTAACCCATTCATGACCAAGCTTTTTTTCCATTTTTACCATATGTTCATTTAACCATTGTTTTCTCTCTATGATTCTATTGTACCCACACAAATGATATATTGTTTTTTTAGAGGACATATAGGGCTTTCCTTTAACACCCTATATACCGTATTTGCTCGATTATAAGACGACCCTGATTATAAGACGACCCCCCAAACTTTGTATATTCCTTTAGGAAAAAAAACTAAAAGCCTGAATATAAGACTACCCTATAGGAAAAAAAAAGTTTAACTAAAAAATTGATATTATACAAATGCATTTCTTGTTTTTATTTCCTTGCGGCCTCCCTCCCCCCCCCCCCTCCCAGCGTAGTCTCTCTCTCTATCTCCCACCTCCCTCCCCTAGTCTCTCTCTCTATCTCCCCCCCCTCTCTCTCCCCCCCCTCTCTCTCCCCCCTCTCTCTCTCTCTCCCCCCCCTCTCTCTCTCCCCCCCTCTCTCTCTCTCCCCCCCTCTCTCTCTCTCTCTCTCTCTCCCCCCTCTCTCTCTCTCTCTCTCTCCCCCCTCTCTCTTCCTGGCTAGTGGGGGTAGCTGGGTGATGTCTACACGATACGTGCAGACATCCTCCATGCTGCCCGACAGCTCCGTCTATTATGACGGACAGCTGGTCCGTCATAATAGACGGAGGTGTCGGGCAGCATGAAGGATGTCTGCACGTATAGTGCAGACATCCCCCAGCTGCCCGCTTTTCCCTGGTGGCTAGCGGGGCAGCAGACGATGTCTGCCGGCGATGAAGTACCCGGCTTCTTCATAGAAGCCCCGGAGGTCGTGCCGGGCGGAAGCAGGGGAGTCTGCGCTCATCGCGCAGACATCCCCTGCTGTTAGAGAGGGGGATCCAGGTCCCCTGCAGCTCTGCTGGGGACCTGGATCCATGTCTTATAATCTGACCTCAATTTGAGGTCAGATTATAAGAAGACCTTGAATGTAAGACGAGGGGGATTTTTCAGAGCATTTGCTCTGAAAAAAACCTCGTCTTATATTCGAGCAAATACGGTACATGTATAGTCATGTATAAAAGATTTCACTCTTTTTTTGCACTTACAGGGCAACATAATTAAAGGTGTAGAGCTCTATTTCCATAATGCAAATTTGTATGTTTTGCCTTTTAATGTTGCTAGTGCTTCAATAACTTACAAACCTCCCACAAAACCTTATATTTTTGAAAAGCAGACATACCAAGGTATTTAATTTGGGGTATATTCAGTTGTTTCATGCAGCCGTGTTTCCACAACTTTTCCCTAAAGTTAGGGGTAGATTATTTTGTATGCACTTTTGTCACAAACACTGCTATTTTACCTCAAAATTTGGAGGTTCCCAATGATCAGTTTCAGGGACAGGCACAGGAGCAGCGCGTCACCTGAAGTGACACTTGATGTGTCATGGATGTGTCACATCAGATGCTGAAACAGTGTCACTGTCTGAGCTGGATGCCAGAATGGCATAGGCCTCGTCTAGAGAGTACGTCTGTGACATTTTATAATTTTTTGATAACATTTTTTCTCAGTAACTTTTCTTCTAAGTTACTTTTTTTTTTTACTGAACAGCCAGCAAAGATTGTCTAGACACAGCACATTTACAATAAAAAATAGGATCACTAAATTTGTGATCTGTCTGTAAAAGACACGAGAAGCAGGGGTTAAATGTTATTAAAATTTTTACGCTAGACTTTTTTTTTCTCAGCAACTTATCTTCTAAGTAACTTTTCTTCTAAGTAACTTTTTTCTGAAAACTTTTTTTTCTCAGCGACTTTTTTTCTAAGTAACTTATCATCTAAGTAACTTTTTCTTCTCAGTAATTTATCTTCTCATTAACTTATCTTCTCAATATATTTTTTTACTGAACAGCCAGAAAAGATTGTCTAGATCAGTGATGGCGAACCTATGGCACGCGTGCCACAGGTGGCACGCGTGCCACAGGTGGCACGCCGGGCCCTTTCTGTGGGCACGCGGCCATAGGTCGCCGGGAGGTGGCTGGTGCGGGTCGGCATTAATGCAGAGTAGGCACCTGCCTGCTCAAAACGGCAGGCGCCTACTCTGCTTCCGCTTCGGAGGACTTGAGACAGCCAGCAAGGGGAGGGATCTGACACGCAGATCGATCCTCCCGCGAGATGGCTGTGGGGAGCGTTGCCGCGCGTTCCCATGGCATTGCTCCACACAGCATTGCGTGGGAGGACAGGAGGCATACAGCTACTTACCACCAACTGTGTCTAAATAGAAATAAATAAAATATATATTTTAATGATTATTAAAAAAAGAAAATTCTACCTGAAGCACCCCCCCTTTACACACATCACCCCCCCCACTCTCACACAGCACCCCCCTACTCTCACACAGCACCCCCCTCACATTACACCCCCCACCCACTCACACACAGCACCCCCCACTCACATACCACCCCCAACCCACTCACACATCTGTGACACACAGTCTGTATGTGTGTCATCAGCGGTCTGTGTGTGTGTACTCAGTGGTCTGTGTGTGTATACTCAGTGGTGTGTGTACTCAGCGGTCTGTGTGTGTGTACTCAGCGGTCTGTGTGTGTGTACTCAGCAGTCTGTGTGTGTGTGCACTCAGAGGTCTGTGTGTGTGTGTGTGTGTGTGTACTCAGTGGTCTGTGTGTGTGTGTGTATTCATCAGACAGTGTGTATTCAGCAGAGTGTGTGTACTCAGCTTTGTGTGTGTGTGTATTCAGCGGACTATGTGTGTGTATTCAGCGGACTGTGTGTGTGTATTCAGCGGACTGTGTGTGTGTGTATTCAGCAGACTGTGTGTGTGTATTCAGCAGACTGTGTGTGTGTACTCGGCAGACTGCCTGTGTGTACTCAGCATTCTGTCTGTATGTATCCAGCATTGTGTGTATTCAGCAGACTATATAAGTGCATTCAGCAGTCTGTCTGTGTGTGTATTTAGCAGTGTGTGTATTCAGCAGACTGCTGAGTACGCACAGACAGCTGAGTACACACACAGGCAGCTGAGTACACACACAGAGACAGCTGAGTACACACACAGACATATCCCCTTGTACGCATGTTTGGCGCAGTTTACATGCAGTTTTGGTGCAGCTGGATGGACAGAAACCTGATGAAAAATGCATGTCCATTGACATACATAGAAAGCTGCACCAAAACTGGATGTAAGACGGATGTAATTCTGATGTAAACTGTGCCAAAGCAGCATGTAAGATGCATGCAAACTGCAGGTGGATAGGTGGGAATAGGTCCTTAATAATGTAAAGCACCATCGAACACCAGTGTGTTTTAATTTACTAGAATTGATGTTTTTTCAATTAAAAAAACAGTTTGTATCATTGAACTCTCTGTTGTTTTGTTCTTGTTTTAAAACAAAAGATGTTAATTAGTTCGGACAACTGTTAGAGTTGTTTTTTCTAAACTTAAACCTCAGTATTCAGGTTTAATTGCTGTGTTGGCACTTTGAGGGAAAAACAGTTGGCATGTTTTGCGGTTTGGGCACTCGGGCTCAAAAAGGTTCGCTATCACTGGTCTAGATAGTGGCAATAGGACAACCTCTGTGCTAGCCAGATAAATTTATAACACTTGTAAAATTTGACAAAACTAAAGTTGTGATCTGTCTGTAAAAGTTAGGAGAAGCAGGGGTTACATTTTATTAACATTTTTGCTTAAGACTTAAAACTTGTAAAAAAAATAAAAAGAGAAAACAAGATTGATAACTACTAAGTAGTGATTATTCTGATCACAGTAAAATATTGTGATCAAACTAGGGCTGGAAGGGTTAAAAAAAACCTTTTAAAAGCAGCTTACTGTGAACTCTGAAGTAGTGTAATTTGTATCACAGATCTGTCACTCTCTGTACCTCACAATTCTGTGTAAGAGGAACAGAGGGTGACAGAGATACAAAACTAACAATATCTGTCACATGACCATGGCTGATTGCTGTGATTTGCACAGCAATCACTTGGTCAGGGGTGACAAAGATTGGTTCGCTGGAGACTGCCCCTGTTGCAGGTCATTCTCCAGGACTGTGATTGGTTTCCTAGAGACTGCCCCTGTTGCAGGGCACTCACTGGTGCCAGACACATTGCCTCACTCCAGGAACCAGGCGCTTGGGCACACACAGTGATGATGTAGCAGGACGTGCGATTCCATCGCATAGCAGCATTGTACGTCCTCCATGTCATGGTTGAAGATGCACACAGCTTCTATTATTAGGATGTGCAATGCCGTCCTACAGATTATCGGCATCACACGTCCTAATAATACAAACGCGTCTTCAATCTTCATTCTGGTGTCGGAGCCTTCTGGGGGTGGGTGATCACAGCATTCAGAGAAACTGCCTCTCTAGTGAGGAAGTCTCTGATGTCGGCACATCATTCGTAGTAGTGGGATATGGAATGCACAAGGCAGTTAAGCACAGGACGTGCCATGCCATCCTACAAGCGCGAAGTGACATGCTTTTCAGGATGGCATTGCACGTCCTACTGGCGGGAAGGGTTTAATACAGGAAAGTACTTCAAATGTTGTATAGACCCAACTCTTTGGGATAACTTCCTCCGGCTGCATGAATGAAAGAAGGATCCTTACCAGTCGGGTTTAGTAATTTTATTCAGCAGTGAAAAAGACAATAAGAACAATAAAAACTATGGAATCAATCCAAAAGAGGGAATCCTTGCAAGACAGAAAGTCCTCTCTGACAAACAGCACTCCGTGCGCCTCGAGGCTGGTCAGGACTTCCGGGAATGACGTAGCAAATATGGCTGGTACGGTGGCTCACAAAGTTCAAACTGTAGCCCAACTCGTTTTCACTTCATTTGGATTTTGAACACTGGTTGTGGCTGCAGGAAAGAAAAATAATCTCTTTGAGAAGCACTCGAGAAGAAATATAGATTGGGATTTCATCTCTATACAAGATGATAGTGAGGATGAGGAAAGTAATGGCCAAAAAATAAATGATCTTTTTTGGGACCTTAAGAATATCAGATATGAAAAAGTGTCTGTATTTGGAACTCATAGAGAAAAATATTTCCCACAAAATTGTCCCTAGGAGTTTAAGAATTGAAAAATTACCAACTCTATAGTTGGTAATTAATAAATTCTTAAACCCCGAGGGACAATTTTGTGGGAGGACGAATAGCGAAGATTACAAGAGGGGGCTACAAAGAGAATGGAAAAAGAAACCAAGAGATATTTCCCATCATAATATACAGGAAGAGTACAAATCAGGAGATCCCTCTAGAAGGGACGATAGAATATATAGGCCTAGGCCTCACATTAGAGGTCACAGGTAGAGCTCCAGATTCAATTCAGATTATAGACATGGAGATGAGCCTGGGTATAGAAGTTGAGAATGGGGGAGAAAAAGATGGACACGATATAGAGGGTTTTACAGGAGCCCAGGAAATAAATATAATGACCCTAGAAGGTATAATAGGCAACAATGGAGAAGTCCCCTCGAAGATAGACAAGTAGTAAAGATAGGAGACCCAGAGATACTACAGATAAAAGTACTTTTTTAGAGAGAGGCTTACTGACCCCAGAGAAAATGAGATTGAACCAAAGGGACATATCCCCAAACAGGGAGATAGGAAGTGAAAAATCCACTTTCAAACTTAAAAACAAAAGATGTAGTAAAAAGAAAAAGGTGGGAGTACAGACCAGGAGAGGACAGAGAGTACCGAAAAATAAACAAAAATAAACAATAAACTTAAGAACAAATATATTTAATATTAGTGGAATAGACCTCACGAAAGACCAAGAGAAGGTTCTAAATAAAGGCCTGACATTCGTTCCCACAAAATTTCCGAACAAATTTAATCTGTTCATCGATGCTCAGAAATTGATAAGAAAACTGGCTATCAATAGGTTGTTTGCCAAAAATAAAGACAGAGAACGCACTCAGAATTTAGACTACACAAGTTCAAATGAACAAGACCTCTCCTCTACTGGAAATTCGCCACCTAGAATCAACCACACATCTCTAAGGGATAAATCATAGAAACATAGAAACATAGAATGTGTCGGCAGATAAGAACCATTTGGTCCATCTAGTCTGCCCAATTTTTTTATTTTTTTTTGAGTACTTTTATTAGTCCCCCGTTCCCGGTCTTATAGCTAGGATAGCCTTGTGTCTATCCCACACATGCTTAAAATCCTTGACTGTGTTTACCTCTACCACTTCTGCTGGCAGGCTATTCCATACATCCACTACCCTCTCAGTAAAGTAATACTTCCTGATATTACTTTTAAATCGTTGCCCCTCTAATTTAAGACTATGTCCTCTAGTTGTGGTAGTTTTTCTTCTTTTAAATATACTCTCTTCCTTTACTGTGTTGATTCCCTTTATGTATTTAAATGTTTCTATCATATCCCCCTGTTATGTGTTTCCTCCAAGCTATACATGTTAAGATGCTTTAACCTTTCCTGGTAAGTTTTATCCTTCAACCCATGAACCAGTTTAGTAGCCCTTCTCTGAACTCTCTCCAAAGTATCAATATCCTTCTGGGGATACGGTCTCCAGTACTCCGTACAATACTCCAAGTGAGGTCTCACCAGTGCTCTGTACAATGGCATGAGCACTTCCCTCTTCCTACTGCTAATACCTCTCCCTATGCAACCAAGCATTCTGCTAGCATTTCCTGCTGCTCTATTGCATTGCCTACCTACCTTCAAGTCCTCTGAAATTATTACTCCTAAATCCCTTTCCTCAGATGTTGAGGTTAGGACTATACCAAATAGTCTATATTCTGCTTTTGGGTTTTTACGCCCAAGGTGCATAATCTTGCACTTGTCCACATTAAATGCCAGTTGCCACTGCTCTGACCATTTTTCTAGTTTAGCTAAATCATTTGCCATTTGGCTTATCCCTCCATGAATATCAACCCTGCTGCAAATCTTTGTATCATCAGCAAAAAGACATACTTTGCCATCAAGACCTTCTGCAATATCGCTAATAAAAATATTAAAGAGAATGGGTCCAAGAACAGATCCCTGAGGTACCCCACTAGTAACAAGACCTTGCATCGAATATACTCCATTGACTACAACCCTCTGTTGCCTGTCACTCAGCCATTGTCTAATCCATTCAACAATATTGAAATCCAAACTCAAAGATTTCAGTTTATTGATAAGCCTTCTATGTGCGACAGTGTCAAAAGCCTTACTGAAATCTAGGTAAGCAATGTCCACTGCACCACCCTGATCTATTATTTTAGTTACCCAATCAAAAAAATCAATAAGATTAGTTTGGCATGATCTCCCTGAAGTAAACCCATGCTGTCTCTGATCTTGAAATCCAAGCGACTTTAGATGTTCAACAATCCTATTCTTTAACAAGGTTTCCATTATTTTCCCCACTACTGAAGTAAGACTTACTGGTCTATAGTTGCCCGCCTCCTCCCTACTACCTTTCTTGTGAATGGGCACAACATTAGCTAATTTACAATCTTCTGGAACTACTCCCGTTAACAATGATTGGTTAAATAAATCTGTTAACGGTTTTGCTAGTACACCACTAAGTTCTTTTAATAACTTTGGATGTATCCCATCAGGTCCCATCGACTTATTTGTCTTTACTTTAGACAGCTGAAGTAAAACCTCTTCCTCTGTAAACTTACATGCATCAAAAGACTCATTAGTCTTTTTCCCTAAATGAGGTCCCTTACCCTCATTTTCATTTGTATAAACTGAACAAAAATATTCATTAAGGCAGTCTGCTAAGCCTTTATCCTCTTCTACATAGCATCCTTCTTTTGTTTTTAATCTAACTAATCCTTGTTTTACTTTCCTTTTCTCATTTATGTATCTAAAAAATGTTTTATCCCCCTTTTTCACTGACTGGGCTATAGTCTCTTCTGTGTGTGCTTTGGAAGCTCTTATAGCTTGCTTTGCCTCTTTCTGCCTACTCTTATAGATCTTTCTATCTTTCTCACTCTGAGTATTTTTATAATTACTAAATGCTAGCTTTTTATTTTTTACTATTTTAGCCACCTCTGCAGAGTACCACAGTGGTTTCTTCAATTTTTTGCTCTTACTGACAAGCCTTATGCAATTTTCTGTTGCCTTCAGTAGTGCAACTTTTAGATAATCCCATTTCTCCTGGACTCCATTTAAATCGCTCCAGTCTGATAATGACTCCTTCACATCTAATCTAATTTTAGAAAAGTCTGTTTTTCTAAAATCTAAAACTTTTGTTTTTGTGTGGTGTGACTGCGTCACTGTTCTTATATTAAACCACACTGTCTGGTGATCACTAGATCCTAAACTTTCACCTACAGTAATATCTGATAACAAATCTCCATTTGTGAACACTAAGTCTAGTATGGCCTGCTTTCGAGTTGGCTCCTCCACTACTTGTTTTAGAGATAATCCCAGTAGGGAGTTTAGGATATGCGTACTCCTGGCGCAAGTAGCTGTTTTGTATTTCCAGTTCACATCAGGAAGATTAAAGTCACCCATGATGATCACTTCTCCCTTCATTGTCATTTTAGCTATTTCCTCAACTAGTAGATTATCTAATTCTCTATTTGTCCAGGGGGCTTATAAATCACACCTACCTGAGTTACCATATGATTACCAAATTCTAATGTAACCCAAACTGACTCTATGTTCGCCTCACTAACTTGTATTACGTTACTTTTTAAGCTATCCCTCACATACAGGGCCACCCCTCCCCCTTTTTTTACCTTCTCTGTCTTTTCTATATAAAGAGTACCCTGGTATTGAAATGTCCCAGTCATGTTTTTCATTATACCATGTCTCAGTAACAGCCACTAAATCTACATTCTCAGTTGCCAATATTGTCACAAGTTCATGGATCTTATTTCCTAAAATGCGAGCATTTGTAGACATGACCCTAAGCTTATCATCCTTTGTGCCCATGATTGAGAGGGGCACACATTTAGATGTTTATAGGAAGCTGGTACTCAGGGACTTGGAATCACTAGACCTTAAAAAAAAAACACCAGAATCTTACTTTGAAAGAAAAAACAGCCCTAAAAGAACTAAAAGACAATCCAGGTTATTAGACTGGCAGATATGGGAGGTGGGGTGGTTATAATGAGTAGAGAGTGGTACTTCAAGGAGGCCAATAGGCTCTTGGGTGATGACACAAAGTATGAGAAATGACAAGGAGACCATTGATTTTTTGGATCTCAACTTTTATGTCGAGGATGGTCTCCTGAAATCCAAAACCTTTTTTAAAAAGGTTGACAGCAACAACTACATCGACAAAAAGAGCTGCCATCATTCTTATTGGCTTAATAATATACCCAAGGACCAGTTTAAAAGAATCAGGAGATACTGTAGTGACATTAATGTATTTAGAGAACAAACTAAGATATTAAAGGATAGATTCAGCCAGAAAAATTATAAATTAGAACAACTTAATAAATCTGAGCAAGAAATAGAAAAAATGAAGACATCTTGAAACCAATGATAAACAATAAAAAACAGGCGACCAAAGATCACGGTATGTCCTTTATCTCAGAATATAATATAGCAGCCACCCAAATAAAATAGATTTCGTACAAACACTGGAATGTTGTACGGGCAGATGAGATCCTTGCCCCAATTGCAAATACAAAACCAACAGTCATTTTTAAAACAGCTCCTAACCTAAAGTCAGAATTGGTCCCCAGTGTCATTAAAACAGTTCCCAAAGTAAATAGGTCAAGCTGGCTCAATAACAACAAAGTAAATGGATTTTTCAAATGTGAGAATTGCAAAGCATGCACCCATCAAACCAGAAAAAGGATAGAATTTAGATCTAACAGTACGGCAAATGTTATAAAGTTCATTAATTGTAATACGACACATGTGGTCTATCTAGTAGAATGTGTCTGTGGTTCTCAATATATTGGACAAACAAAAAGACCTCTAAAGTTAGAATATTGGAACATGTTGGCCTAATGAGCAAAGATTGCGATAGGTTTAAATATAGTTTACATAATCATTGCCGTAATTGTCCTAAGGGAAAAGTGGAAAATATGAAATATATGGGAATAGAAGCAATTCCCACAACTTGGAAGAGGGGGGATAGATCCACAAGGCTGCTCCAAAGAGAGGCATTCTGGATATACAATTTACACACTTTAAACCCAGATGGGATTAATTTGGATTTTCAATTGAAGGCTTTCTTATAATCTCGATAGCATTTGTTCTTCCGTCTTGCATTACCCAAATGGTCTTTTTATCTATTTATTCATTTGCTATTTCCATGCTGCTCACATATTGGCCAGTCATAGGTTATGTAGTGGTTTTGTTTTAGAATATATATTTTTTAAATACATTTTATATTATGTTCTATGTATTTTTTTATATATTTTTCATCATATTTTTGATTGGATAATAAAAAAATATCTTTTAAGTTTTGCATTTAGTATAATGTGATTCATGTTGTTCATGTGAGATATTCACTTAAATATCTACAGGCACTTTAAGAGAAATGTGAATCGTTTCTCTTCGGATTAACTAATACGAATTGGACTGAAAGAGACTATTCATCCGAAATCATTCGTTATTCAAACTGGAGTCGTTTATATAAACTTTTCGTTTTAACTTCAAATGACTTTCGGATAATTATTTATATGAATTAGAGGAGGGGTATATAACCATTGACCATTTCGGATACCGCCCTGATGAAGTCCTATTTCTGATGAAACGCGTTGGGCTACAGTTTGAACTTTGTGAGAAACCGTGTTTGCTACGTCATACCTGGAAGTCCTAAGCAGCCCCGAGGCGCACGGAGTGCTGTTTGTTGGAGAGGACTTGCTGTCTCACAAGGATTCCTTCTTTTGGACTGATTCCATAGTTTTTATTGTTTTTACCGTCTTTTTCACTGCTGAATAAAATGACTGAACCGTGACTGGGACGATCCTTCTTTCATTCATACAGCCAGAGGAAGTTATCCCAAAGAGTGGGCTTTATACAACATGAGAAGTACTTCCCTGTATTAAGTATATTATTTTGTATTTTTTTTTTTATATTGGTACATGTCATTTGTGCACTGATATTCACTGTATATCATATTTTATACTTTTTTCCCTCACTTATTATTGTATATTTTGCAGTGTGTTACCTTAAGGGCATGCATATATTAACTATTCAAGTGTCTATGCACTGTGCGCTGGATAAATTCTTTGTTTTTTCAAGGCATTTTTTAAATTAGTATTATATTTAAAGTTGGGTAGTTTCTTGCTACAAAATAATAAATTACAGTTTGAGCTACAAAATAATTGATATTGGTGTAGAACTTGAAGGAATTGAAACAACCCATCATTTTGTAATGTTCAAAGATTTGAGGATTAAAGAAACTGAAGATAAACATATAAGAGAGATATACAATACACATAAGTTGATGAAAATGTAAAAGCAAGACCTCAGATTACTCTTTTTTTTATATATGAAAATTGCCAAGTTTGGCAGTGGGACAGAAAAGCTAAAGTTCCATACAGTGCAATACATGGCCATGGTTATATATATATATAAATATGTACATGCACAGATACATTTGATTTACATTTATATATAATTATTACTGATAGTAAAGGTTATAGAATATGGAGTAAGTTTATTATTCTTACCCAATATTATATAAACATATGTTTTCCTTACATACTTACTATAAATACAAAACAAGGTGGTAGGTGCGCTATGTGACAAACACCAGTGAAATACAGGAAATCTGATAATTGCCTTATAGTAGGTCACTCTTATATGACGATGTTCAATCAATATCTTCAAAAATACAGAAAAAACACAAAGACCATAGTGGAATATAGTCTAGATATGGAGTAATCTGTGCAGGTAAACTAGTGCACTCACAAACAAAAGAAAGGAGAAAATCTTATCTGTGGTTTCTTGTATGGTCCTCTTGCTCCTCATCCAGTGGAGGTGTAGGATCTATCTATTTTTTGTATACACATTCTTTATGTATTTGGATACACAATGTAAGTTTGATATATTGTGTGTTATTCTGTAGTATATAGTTTGTATACAGGCAAGTCCATATGTATATAGTTCTGCTCCCCATATGTCTGTACATTTACATATGTGGAATTTTCTATTATAAAGAAACATATATTTGGGCATTTTTTATATATACTTGTTTTATATATACATTTTTTATATACATATTTAAATATATATTTTTTATATACATATATTTTTTCTTAAAAATTACTGGTAATAATATATTTTTTCTATCCCCTTTTATATATATATAGTTGTTCATTTGTTTTGCTCTCCTTAATTTTGGAGGAGTATGTACATTTATACCATCAGTTTTTAACATATGTACGCCTGTTAATGGTATAATGTTTTTTAACACCTAAAAAACGGACTTTAAAACACCTCCCCCATTTCTCTTCCCTGCTATATGACATATTGCCAACCAAGCCAATCATATGGCCGAAATCTCGCGAGATCTCATCAGAAGTCTCACTATGCGACGGAGGTGAGATGACATCACGAAGAGACAAACCCGAAAGTAAACTAGCGCGAATATTTAAAGACCACACATCAGTACATGAATCACACGCCAGGAGGAAGCCTCAGGAAGGCAAAACGCGTAGCGTGATTCAATGTACTGCGGACCTTTCATTATTTTATACAGTTTTTCTTGTCATTTTATCCTGTTCTTTGGAATATTGCCTCCACTTGGATTTTACTCCTAGCGTGGGAACTGCCTTTTGGACCATCGCCTGTTTAGATGTAAGCTACCTTATTGCTTTATTAAAATCTTGTATTTTACCACATATTTATGGTTTTCTTCATCTATTCCTACACCATACATCCACTGGATGAGGAGCAAGAGGACCATACAAGAAACCACAGATAAGATTTTCTCCTTCTTTTGTTTGTGAGTGCACTAGTTTTCCTGCACAGATTACTCCCAATCTAGACTATATTACACTATGGTCTTTGTGTTTTTTCTGTCTTTTTGAAGATATTGATTGAACATCGTCATATAAGAGTGACCTACTATAAGGCAATTATCAAATTTCCTGTATTTCACTGGTGTTTGTCACATAGCGCACCTACCACGTTGTTTTGTATTTATTGTATGTCTTTCACGTGTGTTTTACAGAGAAACACATAGGCTGGTGCTGCTGTGATACAGATTAAGCGCTGGTCTTTTTCCACTTACATACTCACTGCCAGAGTAAATAATATAATATCACATTATTACGGTATTCATAAGAATAACTGATGAAACAGAAAATTCTTAACTTTGTTTTAAATAGATTTGTGCCGATACTTTCAGATTTAGATCCCATTTAGTATTATATTTTCATGTGTCTAAAAAATGTTGGAAATAACCAGTGTTCTTTTTAAAATTATTAATAATATCAAGGTGGCCAAGCCGTTATTTCATGAGCAGATCCTGGCGTAGTACAAAAAAGCTTTTTAATTTGTTTGCACACAAGACATGTTTCCCTCAGACTGCAGTGTTTGTTGCATAAATGTATTACATAACATTATATATAAATGAATATTTTTGAATTCAGTGTGAATTCACATATTGCATATGCAGAGAAATACTATTATTATGTGTCTATTTGCACATATTTGTATATATCAATATGATAAATAAATATAATGCGCACATTTTTACTTGTCTATGTAAAAATCCATTTCGTAATATGACATGGAGATACCATCAATCTAAACAAAATACAGCTATTAATACAAAAGTATTGTACACAAGTTCATAACCAGAAAAAATACAGAATAGCACAGTATATTAAAGTTTGTAATGAGTGTTATGGAAAATACTCTACCTTAAATGACAACTGGTGTAAGATGCTTGTGTAGCTTGAATTTATCACGGATGAATTCAGTTAAGAAAATGCACGTATTTTATATTACTTGCTCCTTGAATCCTGCTAAATAATTTTCACGCTCTGCAGTCTCTGATGGTCTGTAGCTTTTATCCTTGTTGTGAATCCATGACACTTAACAACTCTTTATTCTTGGCAGGTTTTACTGTGTGTGTTGCCTGGGAAGTATCCTTATGTCAGTCATGGACAAAACTCTTTCCAAATCTTGTTTCTAAAGTTAGCCTTTCTGTGCTGCCACTTTTTTCACACCCCTCCCTGTGGTCAACATTATTTCAAGCCAGTTTAAACCAGTATAATCACACATGCAAGGAATACACATTTGTTTTAAAAGGGTTATATTTATAATTGTTATAAAATTAAGACTTGATTTCATATGTGCAATGTTCAGTGTACTTATTCAGGTGTTTTTAGAATGGGGAATATTGAAATTATTATATATATATTTTTTTTTACATCTGAAGTTACTCTTAACAAACATATTTGCTTTGTGTATTTTAACAAAATAGATTTTTTAAAATATATCCCTACTATATCCCAAGTCTTTTAATATTGATTCAGTAATTGCAACACTTATCCAAAGCAGAAATATTCATACAATTCTCCTGCAAAAGGCAAGAATAAAATACTTAAAGGTACTGTCTGGTGCTTCCAAATGTTAATGCATATTGATGTGCTTTCAAAGTACTTTAAAATACATGTTTTACAGTTATATTGCTTAGAATATAAAAAAATTTACAGTTATAGGGATTTGTGAAATCACAGCAGTTTGCAAGAAACCAGGACTGCCCAGTAAAAGTACATTTCCAACTTTTTTTTCTACAAATGAATGGCATTTCCTGTCTCTAATGACGTCATCAGACAATGTGTTCCACTGTTAAGAGATCCAACTGTGTACAAGAGCAGGGTCACTTAGATTCCACACAATGTAGTATATTCCAGCAGCACAGGAAGTGACTAAATGAAACAAAACTTTATATGCTCGGTGTCTATAATTAGTGCTGCCGCACCTACAGTATACATGCAGCATAATCACTGGGGGAGGACTTGAGTAAAATATAAAAAATGTGATTTATGCAGAATATCTGCATCAAATCACACTGGATAAAAGCTTGTGTACTATACAAGCAGTAGTCTTCAACATGCACAAAAGTGAGTTTGGGGACTAGACTGTCCATTTAACTAAAATAAATAACAATGGAAAGGTTCATATCACTAGTATTGAACTACAGTAAGGCAGGGAAAACTTGAATAAAATGTTTTAAATCATAGTGATAATAAACACTTGTAAATGAGAACATAAGAGTAACAGTAGAATAACAATCAAAATTGAATGTTATTCCTTTGTAATATACACTCTGTTTTATATTTGTGTGTAGCACTGAAGCATGAACTGGTTTTCTAGATTTCACAAAAGCCTTTGATGCAGTTGACCATGATATTCTGTGAAATAAACTTAAATAGGCCGATTCATTGCTAATAGTAGAATCAATTACATAACCACCATAACTCCTTTAACCCCTTCCCGACCTTATGACTAGTTAATTCGTCATAAGAGCCGCACCATTAGCGACCTTATGACAAGTTAACTCGTCATGCAGTCTAGCCGGCGGTGGGCTCCGTGGGCACCGCCAGCTAGTCTGCAACGGGTCCAGGACTAAGCCTCGCACCCGAGGCAAAGCTCCTGGACCCGATCGGTCAGTTTCCGGGCATGTGATCGCGGGGATTGAGTGATCACCGCGATAACATGCAAATTAGATGGCAAAGTCAGTGTGTTCACACACTGACTTTGCCTCTAATTCACTCCCTGTGCTTAACATTCTTATAGTGAAGCACAGAGAGTGACCTGTAAGTAAAAATAAATTAATTACATACACATAGGTTAAAATTTTTTTTTTTTTTAAAATTAACCCTTTCATTGCTGATCACAGTTTTTAACTGTGATCAGTTTCCTTCCACTTTATGGTCCTCATTTAGTTTTTTTTAACAGATTTTTTTATTTTTACAATTTATAAAGTTTTTTTAAATAAATAAAGGTCATTTTAATATATTTATTTAATAAAATTTAACCCCTGCATGCCTGTTGCATGATTTTTACTGATCTGACATCGCACTCTTCAGAGTTTTTTTCTGTCTTTTTTGTTATGGGGGGTTTGGGAACCAATATTTTTCTTTTTTATTAGTTAGTTAATTAGGGGGGATAAGTGGGTTAGTGTTGCACTAGTTATGTAGCTTATTATTGGGAAAATAATGGGGAAAAACTTTTTTCCTCAAAAATTTCCTCATTTATATGTATTTTTTAATACTAAAATGTAAATCATTTTTATGTATAGGGTATCAAAATAAAGCTCTAACTGTCCTCTAAAAAACAACATATAACTTGTATGGGTACGTTAAATGAGAGAGAGGAAATTTATGTTTCAAAAACCGCGTATTAAAAATTGAAAAACGCTCTGGTCCTTGGCCCAGGAAAATCCCTGGTCCTTAAAGGGTTAAATAGTGTATATCATGGCATTTTTCTGCAAGAACCAGTTGCTTCAAAGGTAAATACCTAACACCTAATCACAGCATATTTGTGGCCACTCATAAACAGCAGCATCATTCAAAAAAATGCCAACAAATCGTGCAAAAAATCAATTAATTTAGCTAAATTGTTACACAAGAAATTGATTGTTAATGAAAGCAAAACTAAAACCAAAATAATTATAAATAGAGAAATTGTAAACATGGCAAGGCAGAAAATGTTGGTCCTTTGTTTTCCTAAACGAGTAAGTTTATAAGATATATAAGATTATAAGATATATGTATGTGGCTAGACCCCAATCTATCTTTTGGCCTTCAAATTGAAAAACGCTCATCAAAATGTATTCCAAACTAGGTGCCATTTAAATCCTGCATAAGTCCTATAGTAAAGAAACAGGTAATACAAGAAATGCTAATGCCAGTCTTTAAATATGGGGATGCCGTGTACGTATCTGCACCACAAAATTGACCTAAAATGTAATCATGTGATCCACCATTGTGACAAGTCAAAACAGATAAACTGTCTACTGCTGGACACCCTTCACCTTTCCAGCCTTGTGTTTAAGAGCATGAATAGAAAGCTCTCACCCTATCTGAGTAAAATGCTCACCCCAGCTATTTCCATCTCCTGTAACAGCAATACAAAAAGGAAGTGCCATGATTTTTTCTACAGAGCATTACAACTGTTGAATAACCTCTCTGACACCAATAAATGTTCCTCCAGTCCAAAATATGTTGGGAAATGCATGTTTGCATATTTGCACAAATCACTCATTTGTATTACTATTATTATTCATTTTCCTCTTAGTACTCAATATGAATAAATATTAATAAAATAAACCCATCCCCACCAAAACATACAATTTAAACCCCAGCCCTCAATCACAGGCCTATTAGCTTGACATCTGGTTTGCGGTCAACATTAATCTTTACAGATTGTTGATCAAAGGAGAAATCTGATTTGTCTCCAGGAAGATTTCTATTGATTTCTTTTGTATCAACAGCAGGAACAAAGATGGGCAAAGGGTTACATTTGAAGCACTTAAGTATTTTTTTCAGCATAATTTATTATGTTACTAAGGAGTCCAACAAAATAGATCAGAGGGGTGTACTAGATACTTGTAGAGTGATAAGAGTCGGTTGTAGGGTGGTTCAATTTGAAAGACAAAACACTGTGGAGTCTATTCTAGGGTTGCCATGTATCCTCTTTTAGCCATACATGTACTCTTTTGGAGGACTTAATTGTCTGTCCCAGCAAGGTTTTAAAATTTGACAAAATGCCGGGGGTTGGTGGGTAGCGGTTTTTTAAATATTCACTAGCAGAATTAACAATTAACATGCTTTTATGTTTGTGTGTAGGAGAGGAAGCAAGAACTGGTTTTCTAGATTTCACAAAAGAGATCAGAAATATCTCCCCCCACCTGCCCCTTTTGTGAGGAGGGCAGGTAGCATATTTCTGTGCAGTGCCCAAGCACACAGACTCTTAGGCAGCACACAGAGGCATCACTAGGGTTGGATTCACCCAGTGCGGTAACCCATGGTGTCACCCCCTGGGTTTCCTCCAATACCATGCCAAACAGATTCCTTAGTAATGCCAGTCAGATGGCCCATTAAATATGCCACATACAGAAGCCCCTTAAAATACCGTATTTGCTCGAATATAATACGAGGTTTTTTTCAGAGCAAATGCTCTGAAAAATCCACCTCGTCTTACATTCGAGGTCGTCTTATAATCTGACCTCAAATTGAGGTCAGACTATAAGACATGGATCCAGGTCCCCAGCAGAGCTGCAGGGGACCTGGATCCCCCTCTCTAGCAGCAGGGGATGTCTGCGCGATGAGCGCAGACTCCCCTGCTTCCGCCCGGCACGACCGCCGGGGCTTCTATGAAGAAGCCGGGTACTTCCGGCTTCGTCACAGAAGTCACGGCGATCATGCCGGGCGGCAGCAGGGGAGGTCTGCGCTCATCGCGCAGACATCCTCTGCTGCCCCACTAGGCACCAGGGTGAATCGGGCAGCTGGGGGATGTCTGCCCAATACGCGCAGACATCCTCCATGCTGCCCGACACGGCAGTCTATTATGACGAACCAGCTGTCCGTCATAATAAACTGCCGTGTCGGGCAGCATGGAGGATGTCTGCACCTATCGTGCAGACATCCCCCGGCTGCTCCCACTAGCCACCAGGGAACGAAACCAGGTAAGGGGGGGGGGGCAGAGGACACAGACAGACAAGGGGAGGGGGGGATAGAGAGAGACAAGGGGAGGGGGGAGGACACAGACAGAAAAGAGGGGGGAGACACAGACAAGGGGAGGGGGGATAGATAGAGACCAGGGGAAGGGGGAAGAGAGAGAAGTTTTGGGGGGAGAGAGAGAGACAACTCTGGGGGGGAAAGAGACAGCTGGTGGAGGGGGAGAGAGGCCGCATTGGCACATAAAAGGAAATAAAAACAAGAAATGCATTTGTATTATATAAAGTTTTTATTAAAAATCAATTACAATTACACATCAATACAAGTTAAACTTTTTTCCTATAGGGTAGTCTTATAATCAGGCTTTTAGTTTTTTTCCTAAAGGAATGTACAAATTTGGGGGGGTCGTCTTATAATCAGGGTCGTCTTATAATCGAGCAAATACGGTATGCCATGTACAGGAGCCCATTAACTATGCCACACACAAGAACACCATTAATTATGCCTCACACAGGAGCCCCCATTTATTATGCCACACACAGCAGTCATTTAATTATACCACACACAAGAGCCCCATAAGTATGCCATACATGGGACTCCTATTAATTATGTGACACACAGGAGCCCCTTAATTATGCCCCACATGGGAGCACCGTGAGATGATGGTGGGCAACATTTGTACAATTATAAAACAATAAATATATATATTTACACACACACGTGTATGTGTGTGTATGTATTTATATATATATGTGTGTATATGCATATATCTGTGTTTATAAATATATATAAATATATGTGTTATATATATTTGTTGTATATATATATATGGGGTATTCCTGTTGGATTATTGTAAGGCAAAGATGAAAGGGACCAATTCGTCTTAGGCCTCTATCAGCAAGTCTCTGGTATATGGCAATGTATCACTCTGATTTGGATTCACGTGGTGGGAGTTGGAAACACATCAGCGAACGCGTTCGGAGAGTAACTCAAGTCTGACACAAGGCCGTTCGTTAACCCCTTAACGACAGGTGACGTGCCAGGCACGTCACGGCAAATCGAGGACTTGCCGACAGCTGACGTGCCTGGCACGTCATGCACTAAATGGAGTAAAGAAAGCGACCAGCGGTCGCTTTCTTTACTCTAACGGTGTTGCTACAATGCCTCTAGGTAGAGGCATTGTGCAACACCCCCAAATGTGCAGGGACGCGCTACGATCACTCCACGGAGTGATCGTAGCAGCCATTTAAAAATGGCTGCGCCCGCTGCACACATGTGCTTAGAAAGCGAACGATCGTTCGCTTTCTAAGCATCTCCGGTGTTGTTAAAGTGCCTCACCAGCGAGGCACTTTACAACACCGTGCTGCTCCCCAGAGCCGATGGTGGTCGCTCTCCTGAGCGACCCCATCGGCTCAGTAGAAGGGAACGCTGCCTGTACAGGCAGCGTTTCCCTTCTAATGGCAAGAGCATCGGAAGTGAAAGTATTTCACTTCCGATGCTCTAGGGGGAGCCAATCGATGCCGGCACAGCAGATCTATGTGATCTGTGTGCAGGCATGTATGGTAAGTGCTCTGATGAGCACTTATCATACTGTCAAAGGCAATATTAGTAAATATTGCCTTTGACAAGTATTGATCTGCCTCCCTCACCTTACTACTTTTAGTAAGGGAGAGAGACAGATCAGATCAAGTAAAAAAATAAAATAAAATAATAAAAAAAATATTTAATAAAATTTTAAACACCAAGGGCTTTTATAAAAGCCATTTAACCCCTTCCCTGCCATTGATCGCTGTGTACGCAGTGATCATACACAGCAGCACATTTTTTGCTGTCTGTGCATTTTTTAGGGGTTATTTTTTTTTACTGTAATTCATTACAGTATAAAAAAAGGCTCTTTTAAGAGAGATTAACCCCTTTCTTGCCGTAGATCACTGCCTAATCAGCGATCTGACGCAAATGCAGCAATCTTGCTGCAGAAGCATTTTTAATTTTTTTAAAACTTTTTTATTACACCCGTCACGTGTTAATTATACCCGCTAGGGGACTACGTTTAACGTAAAAAAAATTTTTTAGCTGTCTGAGCGCATGTATAGCGATCAGTAACAGCTGATAAGTGACAATGGCGGGTTGGCGTTTGCTCAGATGAGCATCACCATTCGTCTGGTTAGATCAATATGTGTAAATATTTGATCTGACCCGTGTAGATCTGCCTCCCTCTCACTTGAGTTTTAGTGAGGGAGACAGAGCTGTATAATGTAAGTTTTTAATTATAATATATTTAATAGAATTGAGACCCAAAGGCTTTTATAAAAGCCGTTTCCAGTATTTAACCCCTTCCCTGCAATTGATCGCTGTGTACGCAGTGATCTTACACAGCAGCACATTTTTTGCTGTCTGTGCATTTTTTTAGGGGTTATTTTTTTTTACTTTGATTTATTACAGTATATCAAAGGCTCTTTTAAGAGCTATTAACCCCTTCCTTGCCGTATATCACTTCCTAAGCAGCACATATGGTCACTGCCTAAGCAGTGCATATGGTCACTGCCTAAGCAGCGCATATGGAGCAATCTAGTCGCCGAAGGATTTTTTTTTGCTATCAGCATTTTTTTTGTCAGACTCACTAGGGGTTAATTATACCCACTAGGGGATTACGTGTATTCCTTTTGAAGCTGTCTGAACGCGTGTATAGCGATCAGTAACAGCCGATCAGTGGCAAAGGTGGTTTGGTGATTTCTCAGATGAGCATCACCATTCGTCTGGTTCGTAAATATTGTTCTGACCCATATGGATCTGCCTCCCTCTCCTCACTTGAGTTTTAGTGAGGGAAAGAGACAGATCTGTATAACATAATTTTTAAATTGTAATAAATTAAATAAAATGTTAATAAATTGTGAGTCCCAAGGGCTTTTATAAAAGCCATACCTTTTGTATAGTGTAGTGTATTAACTCCTTCCCTGCCACTGATCACTGCACAGCAGAAATTTTTTTCTTGTCTGTGCATTTTTAGGGGTTAATTTTTTTGTACAGTACTACAAAGGCTCTTATAAGAGCTATTAACCCCTTCCTTGCTCTACATGTTCAAATTCCAAGTTTGAAAATCAAAAAGCGCACCTCTCAAATGTAGCCTTTCAACCCCTAACAAAGCTATGCATGGGTGGTATCCCTGTGCTCGGGAGATGTTGCTCAACATATATTGTGGTATTGTTTGTCAGTGACACATACCGAAATATGTGAATTTGTGTCTAAAGTGCAATGTATGTGGGAAAAAATACACAATAAAATGACTACCACAAACTTTGACAAAGGCTGGTGGCAGAATTGGTGCATGGAAAGTGTTAAAATAACACCATTTAAAATAGCCTAGGGTGTCTACTTTTACAAAATATATACTTTTTGGGGTAAAATACACTGTCCTACTTAAAAAAAAGTCCCAAATGAAAGATGGGCTCAGGCTGACTACACGTCAATATTCCAAGTTGAAAATGCGCACCTTCACAATGTGGCCCTTTAGCCCCCAAACAACCCAACAAACCTATGCATGGGTGGTATCCCTGTACTCAGGGTATGTTGTTGAACACATATTAGGTTATTGTTTGGCAGTGACACATACCAAAATCTGTGAATTTATGTCTAAAATACAATATTTGTGAAAAAAAACCACACAAAAATTACTACCACAAACTTTGACAAAGGCTGGTGGTAGAATTAGTGCATGGAAAGTGTTAAAATACCACCATTTGAGATAGCGTAGGGTGTCTACTTTTAAAAAATATATGGGTTGATGGGGTAAAATACACTGGCTGGTTTCAAATATGTCCCAAATGGGACATGGGTGCAGGCGGTCTGCATGTCAAAATTTTAATTTGGAAAACCAAAAACTGCACCTACCAAATTTGGCCTTTTACTCCCCAAACAACCCAACAAACCTATGCATGGGTGGTATCCCTGTACTCAAGAGATGTTGCTGAACACTTATTGGGGTGTTATTTGGCAGTGACACATACCAAAATCTGTGAATTCATGTCTGAAGTACAAGGTTTGTGATAAAAAAACACAAAAAAATTACTACCACAAAGTTTGACAAAGGCTGGTGGTAGAATTAGTGCATGGAAAGTGTAAAAATACCACCATTTGAGATAGCCTAAGGTGTCTTCTTTTAAAAAATATATGGGTTGATGGGGTAAAATACACTAGCTGGCTTCAAATATGTCCCAAATGGGACATGGGTGCAGGCTGTCTGCATGTAAAAATTTCAAGTTGGAAAACAAAAAACTGCACCTCACAAATTTGGCATTTTAGCCCCCAAACAACCCAACAAACCTATGCATGGGTGGTATCCCTGTACTCAGGAGAAATAGTAGAATCTATTTAGCATGTTTTTTCGTTCGCTATTGTCGATGAGGAGAAGTTGGTTCAAATAAAAACAAAGAAATTTGTGTATTTTTTTTTTTTTTACCATATTTTATTATTTTTTTTAATAATATGATAAGATATGATCAAAAAGATGGCATCCATAGAAAGCCCTTCTTGTCCCGATAAAAACAATATATAATATGTGTGGGTACAGCAAATGACAAAGAAGAAAATTACTGCTAAACACAAACAGCACAGAAATGTTAAAATAGGCATTGTCCAGAAAGGACAAAAATGTTTCAAAGGCTCTGTCCTTAAGGGGTTAAGTAACTCTAAAGTTTATTGTAAAGACAAGCACTTATATAGAAACAACAAGACATTCGCTGGCATCATATCATTGGCTAAGACTTCATACACAACCTGGGGGCGTGGACATAGAATACATACGTGTTACAAATATATAGTTATATAATTACCTAAACACTTTGTTTCTATGTGCCTATGTAGAATTACAAAACTCCTGAGATGCTGACACAGGATGTGACCCTTAGGTCATTTTCTACCATTTTCCTTTATCTCTACCTTATTGATTTAGTCTGGGTTAAAGTCTGGTATCATTAGATTTATTACTTCTTACTCTATGTATGTAGAATAGATGATCGACACAGACAATGAATGTGCTCCCTCCAAGAGGGGAGGGGGGTTTAACCCTTCCCTGAAATTAACTCTTCCAATGCTGAATTGACACTTGTTATGTTAACACAATAAATATAAGTTAACCCTAACAGTTCCACTCTTTTATCCATTACAACATAATGGATAACCATGAAGACAAGGCCACTGTTTCTACAGGTTTTCTCTTTACAGATTTCAGGGCCTCAGCAATGAAACTTTTAGCACACTTTACAATAATATAAATGGCACCTATAGCTACTATTACTAAAACAACATATTCAATCCAAAAATCCCACATCCATAATAAAGCTTTAATAACCGACAATGGCTGTCCTGTTTTACCGGACTGCCTCATGACAATACTGAACATTAACTCTCTAATAACTTGCGAGATTAGGTTGAGACGTTTGGCGCCTGAGCAGACCTCAGCTTCGCTCAGCAGAGATATTGGACTTATAATCTAAAAAAATTCACAGTATCTCTCTCTTAAATATGGTAAGCCTGCCATAACTATCTAAATATGTTACATAATGTCACATAATGGCATGACCTGATGATCCAAAAACACGTGTGGTCACAAGACTAAAATACATATCTATGTGTCATTGCTCCTCTTACCCTGCCTAATAAAAAAAAAAAAAACAACCCCTAAGGTTATTAATGAGCAATTCTCTAAAACCAATAGATGCATGTAAAAAAAAAAACATATTATTCCGGAGTTTGCCATTCCCCAGGACTCAAGTCGGTGGCATAATACTTTAAATGACTTGGAGCAAAGCTGAACATGCATTCAGAACACACAACATGGCATGCATTCAGAACATAAAGCGTCAGACGAAATGGCAGCGGACAAAACAATATGGTCTCCCATCCACGACGTGTCTACAGAGGCCCCTACAGTCCATATAATATTCATACTGTTCTCCCCTTTTATTCTTAGAAATTGACATTGTCTGTTTATAAGGATAACCATCAGGAGTTGCCTGGTCAACATAATCATTGTATCCAAGGTTATAAGGCACACTTCCTCGATTTCACACATTGGTAGGTCATCCAGCTTAATTGCACTGTAAGCTTTCATAATGGGGAATATTTGAGCAGCATCTTCCAGTCTTCATGTAGGGGCATGATGTCAGTGGTCAGGATGCACTTGAGGATGAGACCCTTGAAACAAACCACATAAACACAGACAATTAGCACCACTGATCTCACACATGCCAAACCACTTACAAGTTTCGCTCCAAGTGATCCTAGCCAATTTCCCAGTCCCAGGGGATCTCACGGATTTTTTAACCTATTCCTTAAATTCATAATCCTTCTTGATTAAACTCTCTTACAAAAACTAACTTATCTTAAACTATCTGAGAAGTTTCCTAACATTTTCTATACAAAATTCTGCAAAAAGATTACCAAAATACAATTTCTTTATGGGTCGACTCAATTGTGTTTGGTAAATTTCAAAAGTACACTATACTCTAAACATACCCATAATAACACAATTAAACAAATCTTTACCACAAAAATGACAAATCATCAGTAACAATTTTATACATATGCACTCACACTTTGCGAGTTACCCTTAGGATGAAGACTCGGCTTACGTTGGCTAGTGGTCAGGGATTATTATGCCCATCAAGACACTAACATGCTGCCCCTTTGTTGGCCTGTTTGATAGTACAGGATTGTGCTTTATGCAAATAACGTGGATCCAGGAGTTGAGTTGAACAATTTTCACAACACTATTCGAGTAGACTTTGTTAGGATCCTTTCTTTACTTGTATTGTAAGTATTTCTTCTCTAATAAACTTTTTCTTTCTTTAGAAATAATCTTTTATCAGCAATAGATTCGTTGGTGCACTTTGAACTTGTCTTTTGTTGACTGTACAGCTTTAATCTATATGGAAATAAAACTCAAAATATTCCAGTTAGTAAAATGCAATATTTCCTTAAACATTTTGACTTATTTGCTTTACATTAAAATATTATTATTAATATTATGACTCATAGCTCATGTCCCAAAATAATTAGACCACTCTTATGTTCTTTAACAATATTATTATCCTTTTATAATTCTCCTGACTGAGCATGATGAGTGTAATATAGAACTGATATCACTCACTGTCAATAATCACTAGCTCTTCATTAGTGATTAAGACCTCTTACTGGAACTGCATCTGTAATAATCTAGATTTGCTGGCTTAATCAGTAAACTCTGAAACAACATCAGTATAGGCTGGAGCTACTTCAATAAAACTAACAGGCGTGACCTGCCAAAATAAATATTTTATAAAGAATTCACAATTGATACACATACTTCATCAAAATTATTGACAACAGAAATGTATCTCTTGACCATTATCACCTATCGTGACCATAGCCCAGAACACAACTCCATTCCCCTCCCTTCACAAAAAAATACTTTTGCAACCACTGCTACAACTCTCTTATCTGCAATTAGACTAGCAGATAGAAGGGGAAACAAAGGGGGGGGTTTCTGGGTGAACTTTGTCTCTCTTTCACACACAACAAAAACTGTCTGAATTCATTAACTCCTACGACTCCACAGAATATGACACTTGCTAATTCTTCCCACTAATCACTGATGTACGTACATTCTCATATATTAAAACTTGTCTTATATCTAAAATGTTAAACAACAATATTCTCTCTCCATGTATCACATGGGGTACTTTGCCATAATTATAACAAACATTAGAATGCAACAAATACCATGTATATATTTACTGTATATAAACATGTTAAAGGTGCTAACTCTGTATTTATTTAAATATCTATTGCTCTCCAGCTGGCAATATTACTTTCCCTATAGTTTGAACATTATATTCATGTATCACCAACAATGTAAGTAGTGCTGTAAAAATAATTCTGGTCACACTAAAAAGATAAAACAATTACAGTATATGCAAGTTATTATATTTGATTGGCAGGGGATTTCTTTAAAATACCGATCAATACTTTTCAGTATAAACTAAAAATGCTCCCTCTTATTGCTATATACCATTTATTTCCTTCTCAAATTAATATTGACTTGTAAATCCTAACTGTCATATTCTTAGCCCATAACGTCTTCTCTTTTTACTTATGTGCAACATGACATCTGACCTTTTACAAAATACAAACACCATCTAACTCCAGCACTCTGCCAATTCCACGGCCCACAAAGACTTTAACAGCTTATTCTTAAACACAAAATTCACTCCTTAGCATATTACAAATAAACGTTACTCAAGTCTTTCTCTGATACCAACTCTTAAATTCTACTTAAATCTAAAGCAAATCTGTACCTATTAATAACTTAAAATTAAGACATCTTCTCATATCTATTTTATCTAGAGTGTTGGAAAACATGATATCTTATCTTGGGAACAATCAAAACCCATCTTCTACATACACTAAAAATTCAAATACAAAAGTCCTTCCAAACTACATACAAATTATATACTTGTCAAGACACCTAAATACAAAAAGGAAGAATGTACCCTAAACAAATAAACATTTGTAATAGGTAACATGTAAAACCTGTTCAATGTATAGAGTCTTTAAACAAGAATTAGAGTTCTTTGCTAGAACATAAAGCTGTAACCTGAGCCAGTATTATAAAATATCCCAAAAGATATACAACTGGGAAGATTCACAGCAAATAACATTGATACAGTAATAGAGAATATTTATTTTTACCCTCATAATGCCTCTGAATATTTAGATTGAATAAACATAAATTTTGCAGCTGTTATACTATCCACTGGATTGATCACGTATATTTAACACGATGTCCAAGAGAGACCTTGGGTACTAAATGACTCTTACTGTTTTACACACAAATATTTTTATTTTTCTTACTTAAAGATAAAGTTACACAAATGCAGTAGTAAATTAATTCCAAAACAATGCATACCACTATTAATATTACTGACTATGCCAAAGTAAAACAACTCTGCAACTTTTCTTACCAAAAATAACACAAAACTTCATTAACTTTTGTGCTAGAACTCTGCTAGAACTCAATTACTATAAAACTTCTCATCACCCTGATGAATATAACCCAGAAGACGGTCCTTTGAAAATCACTCAAAATTTATACTAGCGGCAGAATATGCCTATTTTTATTGAGCGCTCTTTGAGTAATCCATAAGATACGTCTTCTGTACTCCACTAAATATAAAACACTTGCTTTTGTTACATCTCTTTAAAACACGGCTGCTGCTTTGGGGCTGTTGACACAAAACTAGGACATTTCTCTACTCTTGTGGTAAAATATTAGAGACTTTTACTGTAACACTATTGCCCATTTGTGCAGACATCACTTATAAAGATACAATTGTATCTTATAGAATAGTAGTTGCAAAAATTACTTATGCAAATATTTAAACAATAATGACAATTCTCCTAATGACAACATTAAACATAATATGCCACAGCTTCTATGGTCTTATCAACTTGCACAGCTAACATATCCAAAACACCAAGATACAGTGTACTTGGGAGTTACAGACATGAGACTCTAATCTTCAATATGTTTTACAGAAGGATCTGTATCCTCTGTTACACAGCTTCAGTTCAGAACTATTGTCTTCTTACTTATACATGTATCCCAGACACACTAGACTTAACACTCTTATATTTCAGATTAACAATGCAATGTTATAATACTCTTATACTTTATACATTCAATTTCTACTCTAACCTTAAAACACTGTGTACTGATTGTGAGACAAATCAAACATACCTTATGGCCACAGACACAGCTAACTCCTTATCTGACAATGTGCATGCTATGCTATACTGTGTGGGCTCTGAGCAAACAGGGAGTGCTGGACACTACGACTCTGGCTTAGCTTTCTGTGGGACAGGACTCTTAGAGTATTTAGATGTATCCTTGTTTATACAAGTTCTACCTTTTACTTCAAAATACTCCACCACATGATCCCACATCATTTGGATCAACTGATTGCAACACAATCTGATCTCCCACAGTTAGAAATGGTACATGTGATTCTATCTTTCCCTGTCCTGTCTCTAGTGTGGGCATCTCAAATGCAAAGATCCCCTCCTCCTTCTCCCCCTCTGACTTCAGAGAAAACTTTGCAGCTTCTGTCTGCAGCTTAGTCTGTGCTCTCGTACAGGGGGAATCTGCTTAGAGGACAAATAACTTGGGGTTTCTATGATAGAGCTACAGCATTTAATATTTTAATTAACTTATCCTTTAATTTACCTTTCACAGATTTTTCAGTTGATATATCACTGACTCTCTGTCTCATTATGTTACAAACCAGCCCAACTAAACAATAAAACAGTTGATCAATACACAGTTTAAATAACAGTTTTGGGCACTTAATTGATGCTCACCTCTCACCACGGAATATTTAAAAATTCAATGTACAATTTAGAAAATTAATGCTGTAATTCTATGTTATCAAAACACCCTGGTTTCTTTAACACCTTGGAACTGCATCAAGGGTTTCACTGAAAAACTATCAGTGACTAAGTGCCTTTTAATATTAGTGGAAAATCTTCAATAATGACTCTCTATTAGCCAGTACAATCTCAGCTTATACTGGAAACTACCTCAGAATTATAATAACTATTGCTAGCACAATCTTAGCAGATAGTTTTTAGACAGTTGCGACCTGTCTCCATATCCACTACACAGGGTTTTTTTTTTTCAAACGAGACTTTCACAAATTATTAAGAATTCAGAGAAACACGGGTAAGTCAGAGATGTATAATAATACACATGTACTCACCCGGCCTGTCTGAATCCCACTTCTAACACCAAATTGCAAGGGACCAATTCGTCTTAGGCCTCTATCAGCAAGTCTCTGGTATATGGCAATGTATCACTCTGATTTGGATTCACGTGGTGGGAGTTGGAAACACATCAGCTAACGCGTTCGGAGAGTAACTCAAGTCTGACACAAGGCCGTTCGTTAAGTAACTAAAGTTTATTGTAAAGACAAGCACTTATATAGAAATAACAAGACATTCGCTGGCATCATATCATTGGCTAAGACTTCATACACAACCTGGGGCGTGGACATAGAATACATACGTGTTACAAATATATAGTTATATAATTAACAAAACACTTTGTTTCTATGTGCCTATGTAGAATTACAAAACTCCTGAGATGCTGACACAGGATGTGACCCTTAGGTCATTTTCTACCATTTTCCTTTATCTCTACCTTATTGATTTAGTCTGGCTTAAAGTCTGGTATCATTAGATTTATTACTTCTTACTCTATGTATGTAGAATAGATGATCGACACAGACAATGAATGTGCTCCCTCCAAGAGGGGAGGGGGGTTTAACCCTTCCCTGAAGTTAACTCTTCCAATGCTGAATTGACACTTGTTATGTTAACACAATAAATATAAGTTAACCCTAACAAAAGAGATTACCGAGGGGTTTACGAGTGAGCAATGAACCGACCATTGGCCCAGGTAATCCACAGTTCTGTAGAAGGTGGGTGGGAGTACTTAATAAATGCTCCATGGACCTGTTGATCCTTGTGATTGAAGAGGTGAGCCGAGAACTAACAGAGGTGAGAAGAAAACTGGCAGAGGTACAATCTGCAAAAGCAGCCCCTCTAGTAAATCCATCAGCAAATGACCTAATGAGCAAATTACAAGGGGATTTAACCAAGTATAAAAATGAAATAATCATATTCAAACAGCAAAAAATGAATCAAGTTAACAACGATTATATTCATCACAATGTTTACCGGTGGTTAAGTATACAGAATAATGAGAATACAGGATGAGGACTTAGACGTGACCTTATTCGCATTAAAAAACCTACAGTGAGTACTATTGACGTATTCTCTGGCGAGTCAATGGGAGGAAGGAATCAACCCAGACGGCATCTGTTTTAGATCAGAAAGACACAACTGAATGGCCCAAATTGGAGGTAACAACTCGAGCACAACGAGACCCCTATAAGAGGCAAACCACCAATACAGAAGTATTGATGGCAATTTTCAATTTATCAGATAGACCATTTTTACCATCGGAGAGAAGCCTATTGGCCAAAGGACTATCTTTTGTTCCAACAAACTTACCAAACTTATTTGAGCAAGAGGTTGAACTGTATAAATTGAATAGATTACTGAGACTGAAGGATTTTTTTATGAATGAACAGGAGACTCCGTAAAGTACATTTAAATTAAAGAGTCAGTTCAATCCGTATATGGAGAATTTATTACTGAAGAAATTTGTGCAATTGAACAGAACTGAAATTATGGCCGCGATGGGTCAAACTGAGAAACAAAAACTGAATTTAACAAAGGATGAAACAGTTGCATTACAAGCATTGGCTCAAGACCCTACTATCATTATTCGCCCCGCCTACAAGGGGGGAGCGATTGTTATTTGAAATTATTCTGATTACTGCAAGGAAATTCTAAGACAGTTACAAGATACGGCCACTTATTCCCAAAGAACTACAGATCCAACTTCAAGGTTACAAACTGAGGTGGCTCGGTTATTGGAAACAGCTAAAGCTACAGGTCACATTGCCAAAAATTTATAAACATCCCACCACACTACCAGGGCGACCTCTTGTATCAGCTAGAGGCAGCTTATGGGAACCCATCGCAAAGTGGCGAAAATGCATTCGTCCGAAAACTAATGCACATGTCTACTGCAAACATGGGATTGGCTGACACAGGGAAACGTGCTTAAGCAATTAAATTCTGTTAAGATAGACAAGTCTCCAGGACCAGATGGTATACACCCAAGGGTCCTTAGAGTGTTAAGCATAATTCTGGCCAGACCACTGTTTTTGATCTTAAGGGATTCTTTTAGTTCCGGTATAGTGCCAACAGACTGACGAAAGGTGTCATTCCAATATTTAAAAAGAGATCAAAATCTCTGCCAGGTAATTATAGGCCAGTGAGCTTGAATCTGTAGTGGGGAAATCATTTGAAGGATTGCTAAAGGTATACAGTCAAGAATACATCTTGAATCAGAATATAATTAGTAAAAGTCAGCATGGTTTTGTGAGACAGGTCTTGTCAAACAAACTTAATAACATTCTATGATGAAGTCAGTAAAAATATAGATCTAGGTGTGGCAGTTGATGTGATCTATTTAGACTTTGCTAAAGCATTTGATACAGTTCCACACAAAAGGTTACTCTACAAATTAAGAGAGATAGGTTTGAGGCAAATGTATATATTTGGATTGAAAATTGGCTAAAAGATAGAATGCAGATGGTTGATGTAAATCCTCAGATTCGACCAGTTTATTAAGCAGAGTACCTTTGTTTATTGATGAGTGCCATGTCTCAGTGTTTGCTGATGACACTAAATTAGGTAAGGTAATACAGACTGATCTTGATGTTTGTTCTTTACAGGAAGATTTGGACAGAGTAGGGAACTGGGCAAGAAAGTGGCACATGAGGTTCAAGTTATTATGGGAAAAATAATAACAAAGCAACATATATTTTAAATGGTATTTCCCTGGGAAAAAACTACTAATGAAAAGGATGTAGGAATAATGCCAGTCAACAGCTGCAAGGGCCAATAAGATATTGCCATGTATAAAGAGGTATAGATTCACGGGAGGAGAATATCATCTTGCCTCTTTACAAGTCAATGGTAAGACCTCACCTTGAATATGCAGTACAATTCTACTACAATTCTACTCAGGAACCCTACTCCCGGTGCCGCTCGCTCGCATAGTGAAGGATCGGCTCAGAAGGAGCACCGGCTGGGCTCAAGAGGCAGCTGCCCTGGTCCTGCAGGAGCAAAGGGAACGGCATCCTGCCATGAAAAAAGTGCAGGAACGCCGTTCCGACGCGTTCCTGCAGGACTCGAGCCCTGGATATTATGCATTTATATATGTTAGAAAAAAGGGGTCTCAGAGGGGATATGATAACATTATATAAATATGTGCAGGCCAATATAAAGAGCTCTCCAGTGACCTGTTCATTAATAGAAATGTACAAAAAACAAGGTAACCTTTATGGAAAATATAAACAAAAATAAAGAATCAGGAGCACTAAAGATAATCGAAAATAAAAATAATTAAATAGTGATCAAAAGTAGAAGTAAATAAGATATAAAGAAAAATATACCAAAAGAGTAGAGTATACCCATTTAACATGCCAAATATATTTAGACTTTAACTAAGGTTGATTGAATCAGATAAGGCAATGATCTTTTTCTTGATTTATACATAAATGCAGAAACAATAAAACCAAAAAGTTTCTAAAAATGTAGCATTACTTAAATGGAGAAATAATATTACTTAATGAATGCACAGATAAATTAAGAAAACTTTTTCTCCAGTTCCCTCACAAATGACTAGCAGACCATAAGTAGAAAAAGTACAAATGTATTTGCTCATATTTGCAATAAAAACTTCCAAACAGGGCACTTACATGAGATAGTCGTGAGACACTCGTTAACCCCTTAGTGACATGACTTTTTTGGCTTGTCCGATGCTTGGTGACATGGGCTGTTTTAACATTTCTGAGGTGTTTGTGTTTTGCTGTAATTTATTTCTGTCTCATTTAGTGTACCCGCACAAACTATATATCGTTTTTATCGTTATAAGAAGGGCTTTCTTTTGATACCATTATTTTGATAATAGCATATAATTTGATGTAAAAAAAATAATAAAATATGGCAAAAAAATGAAATAACATTTTTTTTATGACTTTTATTTGAAAAATCTTATACTCATGTACAAGAGACAACGAAAAAACACTGCTAAATAGTTTCTAATATATGTCCTGAGTTCAGAAATAGCCCATGTTTTATGTTTTTGTGCTTTTTTATTTATGTTACAGGGCCAGAACTATAAGTAGTGCAAAACTATTTTAAAATCCTTCTTTTCAAAATTAGCAATAGTGACATTGTAACACTGATTTCTGTACTAAATCCATGAATGACCCCCAACATGTACATATTTTTGAAAACTAGACCACTCAGGGCATTTAACTTGGGGTATTTTGACACATTTCATGTAGCCATTTTACCAACAATCTTTGCCAAAGTTTGCAGCAAAAAAAACTTTTTTTTTTAATTTTTCACATAGATTGCAATTTAGGTAAACATTACCTTAAAATGTGAAGGGGTATTTCCAAATAACACCTCAATGTGTGTTCAGCAACATCTCCTGAGTACAGGGATACCACCCATGTGTAGGTTAGTTAGATTATTTGGGGGTTAAAAGGCCACATTTGAGAGGTGCGCTTTTTGGTTTTCCAACTTGGAATTCTGACATGCAGAAAACCTGCGCCCATGTTCCATTTGGGACATTTGTGAAGCCAGAATGTGTATTTTACCCCACAAAACCATACATTTTAGCAAACTAGACACCCTAGGGTATTTCAAATGATAGTATTTTAACACTTTCCATGCACTAATTCTACCACCAGCCTTTGTCAAATTTTAGGTTAGTCATTTTTTAATGTTTTGTTTCCACATACATTGTACTTCGAGCATGAATTCACAGGTCCTGTTATGTGTCAGTGCAAAACAACACCCCAATATGTGTTCAGCAACATCTCCTGAGTACAGGGATACCACCCATGCATAGGTTTGTTGGGTTATTTGGGGGCTAAAATGCCACGTTTGGGGGGGGGGGGTGCATTTCCAGCTTGGAATTTTGACATGTAGTCAGCCTGCGCCCATGTTCCATTTGGGACACTTTTGAAGCCTGTCAAAGTATTTTACCCCATCAAACCTTATATTTTGGAAAACTAGACATCCTAGGGTATTTAAAATCGTGGTATTTTAACACTTTCCAAGTGCTAATTCTACCACCAACCTATGTCAAAGGGTTGGGATGTCATTTTTTTCCCCACACACATTGTAGTTCAGGCAGGAATTTTCAGATTCTGGTATTTGCCACTGCCAACCAACACCTCAATATGTGTTCAGCAACATCTCCTGAGTACAGGGATACCCCCCATGCATAGGTTTGTTGGTTTGTTTTGGGGCTAAAAGGCCACATTTAGGGGGTGCGCAATTCCAACCTGGAATTTTGACATGTAGTCAGCCTGCGCCCATGTTCCATTTGGAACATTTTTGAAGCCGTCCAATGAATTGTACCCCATCAAACCATATATTTTTGGAAAATAGACATTTTAAGGTATTTCAAATGGTGGTATTTTAATACTATATATGTACTAATTCTACCACCAGCCTTTGTAAAAGTTTGTGGTAGTTCTTTTTTGGGATGTTTTTTCCACATGCATTGTACTTCAGGCATGAATTCACAGATTCTGGTATATGTCACTGCCAAACACCAACCCAATATGTGTTCAGCAAAATCTCCCGAGTACAGGGATACCACCCATGCATAGGTTTTTTGGTTTGTTTTTTGGCTAGAAGGCAACATTTGTGAGATGCGCATCTCAAAATTCCAACTTGGAATTTTGACATGTAGTCAACCTGCGTCCGTGTCCTATATGGGATATATCTTTGAAGCCAGCCAATGTAATTTACCCCCACCAAACCATATATTTTTTAACGGTAGACACCCATCACTCCTTGTGGCAAGGGCTCAGCAGCCACCGATACATCACTAGATGATGTATCAGAAAGCTGACCAGGGTCAAAATCGAACCCTGAGTCCGCGGCCTCAGAATCAGTGCGTAAGCAGTGATCTCGAGCAAAGAAGGGGTTAATAGCTCTTAGAAGAGCCTATCTAGTACTGTAATACATTACAGTACAAAGTAATTAATCCATAAAACAGTGCAGACAGCAAAACATACTGTTGCTGTGCAAGATTACTGCTTATACAGTGATGTATGGCAGGGAAGGGGTTAATACACAGTGAAAGACTTTCATAAAACCTGCCAATTTTATAAAATGTTATTTTATATCACTAATACTGATCTGTCTCTTTCCGTCACAAAAATGTAAGTGAGGAGAGGGAGGCAGATCAATATTTGTGATTATTGATCCAACCAATTTTGATCTGACCAGGGCGAATGGTGAGCTTAATTGAGAAATCACCAAACCGCCTTTGCCACTTATTCGCTGTTACTGATCGCTATGCGCTCAGACAGCTTAAAAAAAAAAAATTCTCAAATATTTTTACTTTACATGTAATCCCCTAGCGGGTATGTGTAAAATAAAAAAAATAAAAAAAAATATGCAGACAGATAAAAATTGCTTTGGCATCAATATCATTGCGTAAGCAGTGATCGACGGCAAAGAAGGGGTTAATAACTCTTAGAAGAGCCTTTGTAGTACTGTAATAAATTACAGTACAAAAAAATGAACCCCTAAAAAATGCACAAACAGCAAAAATAAATGCGCTGATGTGCACGATCACTGCTTACGCAAGATCAGTGGCAGGGAAGGGGTTAAACGCAGGGAATTGCTTTAATAAATTTTTTTTTATTGTTTTATTATTCGTGTGTTGTGTATTTATTGTTTTTTTGTACTTTTACTTTTATAACTTTAATCTGTCTCTCTCCCTCACTAAAAAAAATGTGAGGACAGGGAGGTAGATCATAACTGGTCAGATCAATATAGGGTTAATATTGATCTGACCAGTCAGTGGGGATGCTTATCAGAACATTCCCACTGCTTGTCAGTGTGCCTGGCAGTCACTGATTGCCTCTGTGAAGAGGCAATCGTGTGACAGCCAGAGAGCACAGGAAGCAGGTACTTCCTGCCTCCTGTGCTCTTGCGCTTAGAAAGGCAGCGCCATCTTGGTCACACAGTGACCAAGATCGTGCATTTTTTTTTTGTGTTCCTGATTGCCTTGACTTGCGAGGCAATCAGAAACACTTGCTGAGCATAGGAAGCGAAAAATTTGCTTCCTATGCTCATTTTTTAAATGCCCGCGTTTTAAAGGCACTGTGCCTTTAAAACCAGCATTTCAATCGCTCTCCGGAGCGATTGAAATGCCGACAAGCATTTTTTTTAGTATTGTACGATGCTTCCACACGGAAGCATCGTTACAATACCATCAGAGCACTGAAAGCGGAAAAACTCCGCTTGCAGTGCTCGTTTTGACACAGGACGGACTAAGTCCGTCCTGTGTCACTAACGCCTCGGCACACAGGACGGACCTAGTCCGTCCTGTGTCGCCAAGGGGTTAAAGTACTGCCCAAAATTGCTTGATGCTGCCATACAGCAGACAGTCAGAGGCTGCTCCAATAATTGGAAGATATATTCCCAAATGTAAAGTTCTCCTGAGGATCCCCAGAGTACTTAGCGTGATTGCTCAAGCTACTCCTCAGAGTTGCAGCTGGGTGGCTGTGATCTCCTCACTGTTTCCCAAGTCCAGCAACTGAAAAAAGTGTACCAAAAGAACTCCTGTTCGGCATCAACAAAAGAGTTAAAGTGTAAGTTTATTTTGCAGGTTATATTAGTGTACTCTACTCTTTTGGTATATTTCCTTAAATCTTATTTATTTATACTTTTGATTACTTTTTGTTTTATTAGTTATCTTCAATTATGTATATGATATATATATATATATATATATATATATATATATATATACCGTATTTGCTCGATTATAAGACGACCCTGATTATAAGACGACCCCCCAAACTTTGTATATTCCATTAGGAAAAAAACTAAAAGCCTGAATATAAGACTACCCAATAGGAAAAAAGTTCAACTTGTATATATTCATATGTAAATTGCTTTTTTAATAAAAAATTATGATAAAAAGAAATAAAAACTAGAAATACATTTTTTGATATGTGCCAATGCTGCCTTTCTCTTTCCCTTGCCCCCATTTTTCTCTCTCTCCCCCCTCCCCTTGTCTGTCTCTTAACCCCCTCACTCCCCTTGTCTCTGTCTCTTAACCCCTTCCCTCCCCTTGTCTCTGTCTCTTAACCCCCTCACTCCGCTTGTCTCTTAACCCCTTCCCTCCCCTTGTCTCTGTCTCTTAACCCCCTCACTCCCCTTGTCTCTGTCTCTTAACCCCCTCCCTCCCCTTGACTCTGTCTCTGCCCCCCTCCCTCCCCCCTGTCTCTCTGTCCCCCCTGTCTCTCTGTCCCCCCCCCCTCTGTCTCTCCTCCCCCCCTCCCTCCCTTCCCCTTCCCTTGATCCCTGGTGGCTAGTGGGGGCAGCCGTGCAGATATCCTCCATGCTGCCCGACACGGCAGTCTATTATGACGGACAGCTGTCCGTCATAATAGTCTGCTGTGTCGGGCAGCATGGAGGATATCTGCACTTATCGTGCAGACATCCCCCAGCTGCCCGCTTTTCCCTGGTGGCTAGTGGGGCAGCAGAGGAAGTCTGCGCGATGAGCGCAGACCTCCCCTGCTGCCGCCCGGCACGCTCGCCGGGACTTCTGTGACGAAAGCAGAAGTTCCCGGCTTCTTCACAGAAGCCCCGGCGGTCGTGCCGGGCGGAAGCAGGGGAGTCTGCGCTCGTTGCGCAGACATCCCCTGCTGCTAGAAAGGGGGATCCAGGTCCCCTGCAGCTCTCCTGGGGACCTGGATCCATGTCTTATAATCTGACCTCAATTTGAGGTCAGATTATAAGAGACCTCGATTATAAGACGAGGGGTAGTTTTCAGATTTTTTTTTCTGAAAAAAACCTCGTCTTAGAATCGAGCAAATACGGTATATATATATATATATATATATATATATATAAAAAATCCAAGGTATGATGCACTCAGCTAGGGGCAATCGTAACAGACACTGGCCCGGGTGCTGTGTAGCTAAAGTATACAGAAATCCCAAAAAGACGCACTCACGGGGCTTATGCAAGAACAAGTCGATGCTTTACTTACTCATACAGGTGTGGAATTCACATGAGGATACAATCGACGTTTCGGTCCACAACGTGGACCTTTATCAAGACAGTGAGACATGGAATAAACACAAACTTATATAGGAGAGAGTGGGATTACTTACCCCCAGCGTGTACCAACCCCGTGCTGATGAAAAAACCGCTGGCCGTAACGCGCGGCGCAGCCATGTGGGCGTGTAAAGCAGGGTAGTGAGAAAGACGCGGTGCCATGGCAACGCGTGTAGTAAACAGACCAGTTCTCATTCAAGCCTGTTAAGCCGACCTCGGGGAGAACGAAGTTAAGTTAAACCGAAACTGACTGAGCGGCGAGCGTCGTATAAACCGACCTCGATGCACATTTATCAATGGTAAAGTAACATATGCAGTTCGGTGAATGTAATCCGAGTGCTGAAACCCAAAAACTGATCGGTTGAAGCGGCTATAGCGCTTGAATGAGTCGGGTGTGTATAAGAACACACCGAAGCACCAGATCTATAAGCCGAAATTCAAAGTGAAAGAAACAGAGTATCCCTGCAGAGTCACCACATGTGAGACATAAAATAACAACCACCATAAATAAACAAAGAAAATAGTCAATACAGTAAAAAGAGTCCCAAAGGCAAGCAGACAAATAATAAAAAGTGACAAAGCTGATAGACACAACAGACGGTACAGACGGCAGAGGCAATAAAGTACTGTTAACGCCTGGGCAGAAATGGCCAAAGTGCCACTTGTTCATTCAGTCCTCTAGGGGAGATAGTATCGAGGGTACGGATCCAGTATGCTTCTCTTTGTAGCAATGTTCTCGAACGGTCTCCACCGCGGTGAGGTGCCGGGATGTGGTCAAATGCGATAAATCTAAGTTGTGAAAGTCTGTGACCAAATTGGAGAAAGTGCTTGGCCACTGGTTTGTCCGATTTAAGCTCACGATAGGCTACCATGATGGAGGAACGGTGTCCTCTGATTCTGTCCCGCAGAGTGAGGATGGTTTTGCCAATGTATGATAAACCGCATGGGCATGTAATCATGTAGATCACATGTTCTGTAGTGCATGTGATACGGTGCCTGATAAGGTATCTCTTACCGGTGTGTGGGTGTACAAAATGAGTACCTGCTGCCATATGTGAGCAAGTAACACAGTTGAGACATCTAAAACAACCTGGTCTTTGGTGAGCTTCAACACGCTTTTCTTTTTCATAGCAGTGTCGAGGATCAGATAGTACAAGGCGATCCCTTAGATTCACCCCTCGTTTGTAACAAATGAGGGGCTGTTGTTGAAATGTGTTAGATAGAATGTTGTCGTTTTGCAGTATGTGCCAGTTGCTCCGAATGCTCTGTGCTACTTGTGGGGAGGCCGTGTGGAACTTAGTGGGGAACACTACTCTGGTGGGACTACTCTGTGGAGAGGGTACCTGGATCTCGTTGTTCATTTTGTTAATGGCCTTCGTCATGGCTGAGTTAATTAGAAATTTGGAATACCCACGTTGCTTGAACCTCTCGGCCATGTCCTGGAGTTGGATTTCACTTGTGATTTTATCAGAGTTATTTCGTAGTACGCGTAAAAATTGCGAGTATGGTAATGACCTTTTCATGGGTTCTGGGTGGAAGCTTGTGGCATGGAGGAGGGTGTTTCTGTCCGTGGGTTTCCGGTACAGCGAGTACCCCAGGGAAGAACCCTGGACTGATACTTCCACGTCAAGGAACTGGATGCATTTGGGGTCAGCGTGCATGGTCAATCGTACAGGAGAGTCTAGGCTGTTTAAGTTGTTGACAAACTGGGTCAATGATGTGAAGTCGGCCTTCCATATCAGGAAGATATCGTCAACAAACCTTACGTAGTACAGAATCTGTTCCTTGTACATAGGTAGGATGTTAAGATTCTCATACGTGAACATGTATATGTTGGCATAGGTAGGTGCCATGGCTGCTCCCATCGACGTACCGGACCGCTGAATGTAATAGTGGTCTTCAAATTTGAAAAAATTAGAGGACAGGGTAAGGTCTAGAAGTTCAGTGAGAAAGTTTATTTCAGGTCCCTGATAAGAATCTGAGTGTTCCACCAGCTCTCGTACTGCTTGTACTCCCTCCTTGTGAGGTATGATGGTGTACAGGCTGGTTACGTCCAAAGTAACCAACCAGATTGGACCCTCAGGCAGAGTGAGGTTCTTAAGTTTGGATAGTAAATCAGGAGTATCTTTGATGCATGTGGGTAATGATATGGCTAAATCTTTCAGGTGCCAGTCGATCCACTTGGCTATAGGTTCGAGGAGGCTTCCCCGGGCTGGCACTATAGGTCTCCCTGGTGGTCGGTTGGCGTTTTTATGTATTTTATGGAGTGTGTAGAGAACAGGGCAGATCGGGTGTACTTCATGCAGAAATTCGTATGTGGTCAAATCGATGTGTCCCGCTTGGAGGGCACGGTCTAGGGATTGTAAAATCTTGTTATCCACTTCATTGGTGGGATTATAAGAGAGTTCCTGGTATGTGCCTGGTACAGACAATTGTTGTAGAATGTCTTCCTTGTACATGGCGTAATTCATAAGGACAACTCCACCTCCTTTATCGGCAGGTCTAATCACTATCCGTGGGTCCTTGGAAAGTGAGGTGAGCGCTTTCAATTCACCATGGGATAAGTTCCCCGTAAAATGATGCTTCTGCAGGGCCTTTTTGGTTTCAGCACTGATAATTTGTGGAAAAGATTTTAGTGCTATGTTGGACGTCTGTGGGTCAAAAGTGCTTTTAAGTTTAAAAGGTGTAGGAGTTTGATTGTTGTCTGATTTGAAAAATTCTTTAAGTCGAAGATTTCTGAAAAACCGGTACAAGTCCACCTCTTGCTCAAAGTTGGATGGTTTGTTTGTAGGAACAAATGAAAGACCCCTAGCCAGCAGTTGATTTTCTGGCTCGGTTAGGGTGTGCTCTGAAAGGTTGAAAATAGGGATTATATCTTCCTTGGGGGTCTGCCCTTTGGGGCGAAAAAACCGACCCTTCTGTCCACGTCTGATGTGGGACCTCCTTTACGTTCTACTTGGCCTCTGGTTGTTACCCCTTGTGGAGCTGGGCCTGTCTGCTCGTGGGGAACATCTAAAAAAGAGGTCTGAAGTTGAGAGGACATGTGGTCTGAACTATTAGGGAGAGTGTCTGAGTCTGAGGCAGATTCACCTGAGGTGACATCGATGGTGGGTTCTCTTGGTTTACGAATTCTGGTTCTGTCGCGGCGGGGTCTCTGGGTGCTATTCTCCTGTTGGCCGCTGAGCCAGCGGTAGACCTGATGGCCAGCGTAATCATTGTTGACTTTGGTCAATTTCTGTTGTTTAAAACGGATCAGGTCGTTCTTGTATTTGGTGACCTCTTCCTGGAGTTTAGCCATTGATTCAGTTCCTGCTGTAGTGGTGAGTGTCAAAGCGTTAATGTTGTCAAAGTGTGCAATTTTGTCGCGGACAACCACCAGGTCTTTACCAACTTCTTCTATGACCAATATTAGCAGATCTAAGGAGCATTTGTTTAAAACAGCAATCCATTTACGGCAGAAATCTGGGTTACCACGTCCGATTGTAGGTGTGTTTTTAATCCTGTGATTACGCTGGCCATCAGGTCTACCGCTGGCTCAGCGGCCAACAGGAGAATAGCACCCAGAGACCCCGCCGCGACAGAACCAGAATTCGTAAACCAAGAGAACCCACCATCGATGTCACCTCAGGTGAATCTGCCTCAGACTCAGACACTCTCCCTAATAGTTCAGACCACATGTCCTCTCAACTTCAGACCTCTTTTTTAGATGTTCCCCACGAGCAGACAGGCCCAGCTCCACAAGGGGTAACAACCAGAGGCCAAGTAGAACGTAAAGGAGGTCCCACATCAGACGTGGACAGAAGGGTCGGTTTTTTCGCCCCAAAGGGCAGACCCCCAAGGAAGATATAATCCCTATTTTCAACCTTTCAGAGCACACCCTAACCGAGCCAGAAAATCAACTGCTGGCTAGGGGTCTTTCATTTGTTCCTACAAACAAACCATCCAACTTTGAGCAAGAGGTGGACTTGTACCGGTTTTTCAGAAATCTTCGACTTAATGAATTTTTCAAATCAGACAACAATCAAACTCCTACACCTTTTAAACTTAAAAGCACTTTTGACCCACAGACGTCCAACATAGCACTAAAATCTTTTCCACAAATTATCAGTGCTGAAACCAAAAAGGCCCTGCAGAAGCATCATTTTACGGGGAACTTATCCCATGGTGAATTGAAAGCGCTCACCTCACTTTCCAAGGACCCACGGATAGTGATTAGACCTGCCGATAAAGGAGGTGGAGTTGTCCTTATGAATTACGCCATGTACAAGGAAGACATTCTACAACAATTGTCTGTACCAGGCACATACCAGGAACTCTCTTATAATCCCACCAATGAAGTGGATAACAAGATTTTACAATCCCTAGACCGTGCCCTCCAAGCGGGACACATCGATTTGACCACATACGAATTTCTGCATGAAGTACACCCGATCTGCCCTGTTCTCTACACACTCCATAAAATACATAAAAACGCCAACCGACCACCAGGGAGACCTATAGTGTCAGCCCGGGGAAGCCTCCTCGAACCTATAGCCAAGTGGATCGACTGGCACCTGAAAGATTTAGCCATATCATTACCCACATGCATCAAAGATACTCCTGATTTACTATCCAAACTTAAGAACCTCACTCTGCCTGAGGGTCCAATCTGGTTGGTTACTTTGGACGTAACCAGCCTGTACACCATCATACCTCACAAGGAGGGAGTACAAGCAGTACGAGAGCTGGTGGAACACTCAGATTCTTATCAGGGTCCTGAAATAAACTTTCTCACTGAACTTCTAGACCTTACCCTGTCCTCTAATTTTTTCAAATTTGAAGACCACTATTACATTCAGCGGTCCGGTACGTCGATGGGAGCAGCCATGGCACCTACCTATGCCAACATATACATGTTCACGTATGAGAATCTTAACATCCTACCTATGTACAAGGAACAGATTCTGTACTACGTAAGGTTTGTTGACGATATCTTCCTGATATGGAAGGCCGACTTCACATCATTGACCCAGTTTGTCAACAACTTAAACAGCCTAGACTCTCCTGTACGATTGACCATGCACGCTGACCCCAAATGCATCCAGTTCCTTGACGTGGAAGTATCAGTCCAGGGTTCTTCCCTGGGGTACTCGCTGTACCGGAAACCCACGGACAGAAACACCCTCCTCCATGCCACAAGCTTCCACCCAGAACCCATGAAAAGGTCATTACCATACTCGCAATTTTTACGCGTACTACGAAATAACTCTGATAAAATCACAAGTGAAATCCAACTCCAGGACATGGCCGAGAGGTTCAAGCAACGTGGGTATTCCAAATTTCTAATTAACTCAGCCATGACGAAGGCCATTAACAAAATGAACAACGAGATCCAGGTACCCTCTCCACAGAGTAGTCCCACCAGAGTAGTGTTCCCCACTAAGTTCCACACGGCCTCCCCACAAGTAGCACAGAGCATTCGGAGCAACTGGCACATACTGCAAAACGACAACATTCTATCTAACACATTTCAACAACAGCCCCTCATTTGTTACAAACGAGGGGTGAATCTAAGGGATCGCCTTGTACTATCTGATCCTCGACACTGCTATGAAAAAGAAAAGCGTGTTGAAGCTCACCAAAGACCAGGTTGTTTTAGATGTCTCAACTGTGTTACTTGCTCACATATGGCAGCAGGTACTCATTTTGTACATCCACACACCGGTAAGAGATACCTTATCAGGCACCGTATCACATGCACTACAGAACATGTGATCTACATGATTACATGCCCATGCGGTTTATCATACATTGGCAAAACCATCCTCACTCTGCGGGACAGAATCAGAGGACACCGTTCCTCCATCATGGTAGCCTATCGTGAGCTTAAATCGGACAAACCAGTGGCCAAGCACTTTCTCCAATTTGGTCACAGACTTTCCCAACTTAGATTTATCGCATTTGACCACATCCCGGCACCTCACCGCGGTGGAGACCGTTCGAGAACATTGCTACAAAGAGAAGCATACTGGATCCGTACCCTCGATACTATCTCCCCTAGAGGACTGAATGAACAAGTGGCACTTTGGCCATTTCTGCCCAGGCGTTAACAGTACTTTATTGCCTCTGCCGTCTGTACCGTCTGTTGTGTCTATCAGCTTTGTCACTTTTTATTATTTGTCTGCTTGCCTTTGGGACTCTTTTTACTGTATTGACTATTTTCTTTGTTTATTTATGGTGGTTGTTATTTTATGTCTCACATGTGGTGACTCTGCAGGGATACTCTGTTTCTTTCACTTTGAATTTCGGCTTATAGATCTGGTGCTTCGGTGTGTTCTTATACACACCCGACTCATTCAAGCGCTATAGCCGCTTCAACCGATCAGTTTTCGGGTTTCAGCACTCGGATTACATTCACCGAACTGCATATGTTACTTTACCATTGATAAATGTGCATCGAGGTCGGTTTATACGACGCTCGCTGCTCAGTCAGTTTCGGTTTAACTTAACTTCGTTCTCCCCGAGGTCGGCTTAACAGGCTTGAATGAGAACTGGTCTGTTTACTACACGCGTTGCCATGGCACCGCGTCTTTCTCACTACCCTGCTTTACACGCCCACATGGCTGCGCCGCGCGTTACGGCCAGCGGTTTTTTCATCAGCACGGGGTTGGTACACGCTGGGGGTAAGTAATCCCACTCTCTCCTATATAAGTTTGTGTTTATTGCATGTCTCACTGTCTTGATAAAGGTCCACGTTGTGGACCGAAACGTCGATTGTATCCTCATGTGAATTCCACACCTGTATGAGTAAGTAAAGCATCGACTTGTTCTTGCATAAGCCCCGTGAGTGCGTGTTTTTTGGATTTCTATATATATATATATATATAATATATATATATATATATATAAATAATATTATTTTACATAAAAATTATTTTGGTATAACAATACCGGTGATGTCATGTACTGTCTTTGCTACATGCAATTTATGCATGCATTACATTTGTGATCTTTCCTTCAGTGTATTTAACTTGGTTCAAGGGGTAGCTTATAATTGAAAGACTTTAACAAATCAGATCATTTTTATCTCACTGTCTTCCTATTATTCATTTAAAACTTCAAGGCACAGTTGACTGAATAATCCTACAATTTTATTTGTTTTATTAAAACTAATGAGGTTTATTTTGGTCAATAACTAGTTATATTGTGTTATGCTGTAATCTACAACATAATTTTGATCACTGCCAAAGAAGGTCCTAAGAAATGACAAAATAATGTTAAACTAATAACTTAAATATCGGCTAAATAGGATATTTATTTCTTTTGGACAAGGGTGCTGTAAATTTAATTTTTTTAATAGCTTGGCTGCTGTTCTAAGAGCTGCTTTTCAAAGAGTATATTTTAGAGATATTCTGGAGACAGACTTGATTTTTTAACTTGCTGAGATCTTCTTTTCTACTGATACAAGTAAGATTCATTTAGTCAAGTTATTGTGTGGTGGTTTGTACTGATTTCCTGCTTCAAATTGCTAAGGAATTTGAATTGAATACTCTGGAAGTAGTCTGAGGTGAGCAAAACGAAAAAGATCTTTTTGATTTAAATTCTTAAAATGGCAGATTTGGTTTACTGTGATAATTGTTCTGCATTTGTTTCACGTTCCATTTTTTGGAGGTTTGGAGGCTGTCTAATCTGTAGACAGTTCTCAAGATTGCAGCAGGAGATTGCATTTTTTAAGTCCGAGATTTGTAATTTATCTGTAAAACAAACCCGGGCTGAGACTGTTGCGAAGTCACTGCCACAGAGGCCATTGCCACAGAGGCTTCCTAGGAATGGCAGGTGGGTTACTGTTGGATCTGGTAGGCTTAGAGTTGTGGATAAAAGGCATGTCCCGCAGTCTGTGGCTGTCCAGAATTCATTTTCAGCACTTTCAGAGTGCAGTGATGTTGTGGAGGCTGGCTCAGACACAGAGTTTGAGGAACCACTCTCCTATGTGGCTAAGGTGTGCAAGGAGAAGGTGAGGCCTGGTAGAAAGCAGTTGTTGTAGGGTGATTCTATCATAAGAGGTGCGGAGTTGGACAGTATTGGCTTAGTGAGATGTCTTCCTGGGGCTACTGCTCGCAGAGACAGGAGGCGTATTTCTAATATTGTTAAGCAAGCAAATCAGGAAGGAGTAATATAAATTCAAAAGAAGTGTTAATAAGTGAATAAACAATAACACCAATACAATAAATAAAAATAAATGTAAATATAAAAATAAATATATAAAAATAAATAAATATAAAGGTAAAAATACTAATCAAACCAAAAAAATCAATAATGGGAGTATTGATTCCAAACGAGGTGTACCCAAAACAGTTTTTCTTTCCAAAGCGATTTTATATAGAAAAGACAAAGAAAAATAGACATACAATGGGTAGTATTCATACACAGGGGGTAGATGTATATTTTCCCCCAAAAGAAACACACTCACACACTCTAGAGCCTAGAAATACCGGCTCTAAGTATATACAGCAGTTGGACTCCAAGTCCCACCATCCCACGTGTGCGGATATCAAAACCAGGTTTCAGCTTGTTTATCCAGGGGGTGGATCATCAATATCCAAGTGTAGTGGAATATATTAAATAGCAAAAATTTATTAGCCCCTATATATAGTAAGGCATTAAAAGCATAAAGGTTCCACAAAGGAAATAAAAAACGGGGAATAAAAGAAAAAGAGAGAGCAGGTCACCAGTCCTCCCGTGGTCAGCGTGTTTCAGGCGGTGTGCACTCTCCGTCTGTTGCCAGCGGGGACCGTATTGGTGCCTCTCTTGCGTGGTCTCAGAATTTGTAAAAGTTTCCTCTGGCGAAGCGGCACTTCACTGTGACGCGTTTCGTCGTTTCCGACTTCTTCAAGACAGTGACGCTTCAGCCGGAGGAGTTCCGTTTTAAAAGGTGTCCGTCTACCGTTTCCATGGTAGTTCTAAACAAATGGGAGTGTCTTCGCTTTCAGTGTGCCGAAGAGAAAGTAGATGATCGTAAAAAGACTGTCCAATAACTCTATTACAGTTTCATACACGAATGGAAAAAGTTCTTCTGGGCAAGGTCACATATATCACCAACGAATGTCATTACATATAAACTAGCATATTAGCATGACAATAAATACAGACCAAGGACAAATAAACTCAGACTAAAAATCAAGGGGGAGAGAGATAATACAGGAAAAAATACAAATATATTGTATATATACAAATATATATATATAAAATATAGTAAAGCACAAGATCTTGGGCTAAAACAGCATCATAACTTATGCTTAGATATTCAGATTTTGCAGACAGAAATAAAAAAGAAGAAAATAAATAAAATTAGTATAGGAATACATATCTTGACGCAAATACTTTTATATATAGCAATATGCATAAGTATGAAAATGGAAAATGTATCTTACTGGACAAAAGGCATCTTAATAAACAGAAATATATATAAGGTTTTACAGAAAATTGTATATAAAAATATATATAAAAATATGTATATATATATGACTATTAACCGTCTATAAAAATGTATAAAGCTATAAGAGCTTCCAAAGCACACACAGAAGAGACTATAGCCCAGTCAGTGAAAAAGGGGGATAAAACATTTTTTAGATACATAAATGAGAAAAGGAAAGTAAAACAAGGATTAGTTAGATTAAAAACAAAGGAAGGATGCTATGCAGAAGAGTATAAAGGTTCAGCAGACTGCCTTAATGAATATTTTTGTTCAGTTTTTACAAATGAAAATGAGGGTAAGGGACCTCATTTAGGGAAAAAGACTTATGAGTCTTTTGATGCATGTAAGTTTACAGAGGAAGAGGTTTTACTTCAGCTGTCTAAAGTAAAGACAAATAAGTTGATGGGACCTGATGGGATACATCCAAAGTTATTAAAAGAACTTAGTGGTGTGCTAGCAAAACCGTTAACAGATTTATTTAACCAATCATTGTTAACGGGAGTAGTTCCAGAAGATTGGAAATTAGCTAATGTTGTGCCCATTCACAAGAAAGGTAGTAGGGAGGAGGCGGGCAACTGTAGACCAGTAAGTCTTACTTCAGTAGTGGGGAAAATAATGGAAACCTTGTTAAAGAATAGGATTGTTGAACATCTAAAGTCGCTTGGATTTCAAGATCAGAGACAGCATGGGTTTACTTCAGGGAGATCATGCCAAACTAATCTTATTGATTTTTTTGCTTGGGTGACTAAAATAATAGATCAGGGTGGTGCAGTAGACATTGCTTACCTAGATTTCAGTAAGGCTTTTGACACTGTCGCACATAGAAGGCTTATCAATAAACTGAAATCTTTGAGTTTGGATTTCAATATTGTTGAATGGATTAGACAATGGCTGAGTGACAGGCAACAGAGGGTTGTAGTCAATGGGGTATATTCGATGCAAGGTCTTGTTACTAGTGGGGTACCTCAGGGATCTGTAGTTGGACCCATTTTCTTTAATATTTTTATTAGCGATATTGCAGAAGGTCTTGTTGGCAAAGTATGTCTTTTTGCTGATGATACAAAGATTTGCAGCAGGGTTGATATTCATGGAGGGATAAGCCAAATGGCAAATGATTTAGCTAAATGAGAAAAATGGTCAGAGCAGTGGCAACTGACATTTAATGTGGAGAAGTGCAAGATTATGCACCTTGGGCGTAAAAACCCAAAAGCAGAATATAGACTATTTGGTACAGTCCTAACCTCAACATCTGAGGAAAGGGATTTAGGAGTAATAATTTCAGAGGACTTGAAGGTAGGTAGGCAATGCAATAGAGCAGCAGGAAATGCTAGCAGAATGCTTGGTTGCATAGGGAGAGGTATTAGCAGTAGGAAGAGGGAAGTGCTCATGCCATTGTACAGAGCACTGGTGAGACCTCACTTGGAGTATTGTACACAGTACTGGAGACCATATCTCCAGAAGGCTATTGATACTTTGGAGAGAGTTCAGAGAAGGGCTACTAAACTGGTTCATGGGTTGAAGGATAAAACTTACCAGGAAAGGTTAAAGCATCTTAACATGTATAGCTTGGAGGAAAGACGTAACAGGGGGGACATGATAGAAACATTTAAATACATAAAGGGAATCAACACAGTAAAGGAAGAGATTATATTTAAAAGAAGAAAAACTACCACAACTAGAGGACATAGTCTTAAATTAGAGGGGCAACGATTTAAAAGTAATATCAGGAAGTATTACTTTACTGAGAGGGTAGGGGATGTATGGAATAGCCTTCCAGCAGAAGTGGTAGAGGTAAACACAGTCAAGGATTTTAAGCATGCGTGGGATAGACACAAGGCTATCCTAGCTATAAGACCGGGAATGGGGGACTAATAAAAGTACTCAAAAAAAATTGGGCAGACTAGATGGACCGAATGGTTCTTATCTGCCGACACATTCTATGTTTCTATGTTTCTAGAATGGGAGTGATTTATGAACTTATTAACACGTCAGGAGTCTGTGTTGCCTCTGCCTGATCCAGTTCTTACGGGCTGCACCATATAAAGTGTCAACCACTCAACCACTGAAAAAGGCTGAAACAGTGTCAGAGTAGCTCTGCCAAAAGCTATTGCATTGCATTCATCCCAACACTTGACAGTGTGGAGGGAAGAACCTTTGCCAAACTATGTTTGGCCATTATACATAATTGCCATTATCCTTTCCTGCATACCTTTATCAATGTATCATTTAGAACCTCAGTCTAGTGTCAGAGTGTCAGTGTCAGAGTAGCTCTGCCAAAAGCTATTGCATTGCATTCATCCCAACACTTGACAGTGTGGAGGGAAGAACCTTTGCCAAACTATGTTTGGCCATTATACATAATTGCCATTATCCTTTCCTGCATACCTTTATCAATGTATCATTTAGAACCTCAGTCTAGATGCTCTGTTTACATTTTTAGAATGATTACAAAGGTTCAAACTGGACAAAGGAAGTAAGGATCACCAGGAATCTGTCCTTTGTCCAATTCTTTTTTAATTTATTTGTTAATTACATTGTAGGAGGTATTGGAAGCCATGTGCCAATGTTTTCATATTATACAGATCTAGGTATAAAACTATAGACTGAAATACAGTTCCTACAGTTGGGTTTTGAAAAAAATAGGGTACTGCAGATGATTTGGGGGTGGGGGGGGGAATTAAAATAAACCTACGAAAGGTACACTATATCAGTTATCAGTTTTAAGCCCAAATGCCTATTTTTATGCATTAAACCAAGTTAACAATCTCAAAGTGCCATTACTCCCTATAATATGACCCGTCTCCTATTTTTACTCCAGACTTTCTTTATTTTAGTTACCCAATCTACTTGTTTGTGTTTCCTTTCCTTTAATTGCTCCATCTCATTTTCTTCATATGTTCCATATCCCTCAATAGATGATGATGTGATAATGCAGTCAAGTGCAACCTGGGAGGCTCCTGGGTGCAGGAAGTGACACCGTTGCCATAGGCTCACCATCACTGCACCATTATAGATAGGCTATACATTTTAACAATGGAACTAAAATAGTTTACCAATGGAAAAAAAAATCTAGTAAAGTTAAATTTATTTTCACTAGAGAAATAGTGTATGTTAGACAGTATATGACAGTATATACAGGGACAAACAAGTAATTGTGAATGATTGGACTTTTTAGAAAAAATCATTACTATGTTATTTTTCAGGTGTAGCCTCCCTGGTTCTATTCAGGCCGTTAATTATCCACGAGCTTCATGTCATAGTAGCTCCTCCCCTATTTGGAGGGTGAGTAGATAAAAAAGGAGTTGGCATTCAAAGAGAAATGATACTATTGTAATGATGCTCCACGTACATTATTGTGTAGGCCACAAGAGCCATACTGTGAACCTGGAGCTCCCCTGTGCACCAACATTACTCATGGTTGACATTTAGTGGAATCTGCGATGGACAGTTTAATGATGTTCTATGGACCTTCACACACATGGGCATCTGCAGAATTTTTTTCAGGGGGGCGGCATACTTTTAACGTCGTCCTTCCTGCGCCCTCTTTTTGACAATGTCATGAAGTGGAGGAGCTTAGTCATTATCAGTGCATGCATGCAAACAGTTGATAAACCTAATGTAAAAGCATAATAGAAGGATCAAGCTGCCATTGTCTGATTACCAATTTCTATTGTGTTTTTATGTTAACACTATGGCCCACATTATTTATAAACACATGCAGGGGCGTACCTAGAGCATTTGGCACCCGGGGCGGACCCCGAGTGTGCCCCCCCCATAATAAAAATGTAAGAAAACATCCACAATTTTTTCAATGTTTGAAAATTGTACAATTATAGAGACCAGTAATATTGTGCCACTCAGAACCCAGTAATATTGTGCCAGTCAGATACCAGTAATATTGTGCCATTCAGATACCAGTAATATTGTGCCACTCAGAGCCCAGTAATATTGTGCCAGTCAGATACCAGGAATAGTGTGCCATTCAGCGCCCAGTAATATTATGCCAGTCAGATACCAGGAATATTGTGTCATTCAGAGCCCAGTAATAGTGTGCCAGTCAGATGCCTGTAATATTGTGCCAGTCAGAGCCCAGTAATAGTGTGCCACTCAGAGCCCAGTAATAGTGTGCCACTCAGAGCCCAGTAATAGTGTGCCACTCAGAGCCCAGTAATAGTGTGCCAGTCAGAGCCCAGTAATAGTGTGCCAGTCAGAGCCCAGTAATAGTGTGCCAGTCAGAGCCCAGGAATATTGTGCCAGTCAGAGCCCAGGAATATTGTGCCATTCAGATATTAGGAATATTGTGCCAGTCAGAGCCCAGTAATGGTATGCCAGTCAGAACCCAGTAATAGTGTGCCACTCAGATACCAGTAATAGTGTGCCAGTCAGAGCCCAGTAATAGTGTACCAGTCAGATACCAGTAATATTGTGCCAGTCAGATACCAGTAATATTGTGCCACTCAGAGCCCAGTAATATTGTGCCAGTCAGATACCAGGAATATTGTGTCATTCAGAGCCCAGTAATAGTGTGCCAGTCAGATGCCTGTAATATTGTGCCAGTCAGAGCCCAGTAATAGTGTGCCACTCAGAGCCCAGTAATAGTGTGCCACTCAGATACCAGTAATATTGTGCCAGTCAGAGCCCAGTAATAGTGTGCCAGTCAGAGCCCAGGAATATTGTGCCATTCAGATATTAGGAATATTGTGCCAGTCAGAGCCCAGTAATGGTATGCCAGTCAGAACCCAGTAATAGTGTGCCACTCAGATACCAGGAATATTGTGCCAGTCAGAGCCCAGTAATAGTGTGCCAGTCAGAGCCCAGTAATATTGTGCCAGTCAGAGCCCAGGAATATTGTGCCAGTCAGAGCCCAGGAATATTGTGATATTCCGATACCAGGAATATTGTGCCAGTCAGAGCCCAGTAATGGTATGCCAGTCAGAACCCAGTAATAGTGTGCCACTCAGATACCAGTAATAGTGTGCCACTCAGAGCCCAGGAATATTGTGCCAGTCAAAGCCCAGTAATAGTGGGCCAGTCAGAGCCCAGTAATAGTGGGCCAGTCAGAGCCCAGTAATAGTGTGCCAGTCAGAGCCCAGGAATATTGTGCCAGTCAGAGCCCAGGAATATTGTGCCATTCAGATACCAGGAATATTGTGCCAGTCAGAGCCCAGTAATGGTATGCCAGTCAGAACCCAGTAATAGTGTGCCACTCAAATACCAGTAATATTGTGCCAGTCAGAGCCCAGGAATATTGTGCCAGTCAGATCCCAGTAATATTGTGCCAGTCAGAGCCCAGTAATATTGTGCCAGTCAGAGCCCAGTAATAGTGTGCCACTCAGAGCTCAGGAATAGTGTGCCAGTCAGAGCCCAGGAATAGTGTGCCAGTCAGAGCCCAGGAATAGTGTGCCAGTCAGAGCCCAGGAATATTGTGCCAGTCAGAACCCAGTAATAGTGTGCCACTCAGAGCCCAGGAATAGTGTGCCACTCAGAACACAGTAATAGTGTACCACTCAGAGCCCAGTAATAGTGTGCCAGTCAGAGCCCAGTAATATTGTACCAGTCAGAACCCAGTAATATTGTGCCAGTCAGAGCCCAGTAATAGTGTGCCAGTCAGAGCCCAGTAATAGTGTGCCACTCAGAGCCCAGTAATATTGTGCCAGTCAGAGCCCAGTAATAGTGTGCCAGTCAGAGCCCAGTAATAGTGTGCCACTCAGAGCCCAGTAATAGTGTGCCAGTCAGAGCCCAGGAATATTGTGCCAGTCAGAGCCCAGTAATAGTGTGCCAGTCAGAGCCCAGTAATATTGTGCCATTAAAGTGCTCGTTTCAAACCACCCTCCTCCCCCCCTTCCCCATCACTTACTGAATGGCTGATCCGTGTCCCCGGACGGACGCCTCCTCCGTGCAGTCTTCCCTCCTGCAGGGAGGAGGGAAACACAGTTGCCGGATGTGACGTATCTTTGCCACAGCACAGAAGCGTAACTAGAAACCACAATGCACCGGCGCAAATATTGCCCTGGGGCCACCCGACCCCACCATGAAACTCCACCCCAGAAATGCCACTTACATGCCTCCCAACTGTTCTGCGTTGTGCCTGGCCTTGTCTTATATCTATGGTAGCTTTATGCCTATACCATGCATGCTTAAACTCCTTAATGTATTAACCTCTACCATTTCTTAAGGAAAACTATTCCATTCATCCACCACCCTCTCAGTAAAGTAATATAATTTTTCTGACCCCAAAAAAACATTAAAATATTTCCAGCCTTTTCAAAAGCTTGAGGTGGACCCCAAATATATGTATATAACTAGCTACATGTATACTTATATGAATTTTTTAATATTATATTCAACTATTTTCATATGTAATAAAAATGTTATTGAAAAAATGTTCATTTCTTATTTTTTTTTACATTCCTCTGCACCCACATTGCACCTAAAGTTCTTAATACAGCACTATACAGTACCCACAGCACTTGGCTTGTACTCATATTGCACCCACACGATTTGGCATGCCACAGTGTAAATGTTATTTTGCCCCACAGAACATGCCACACTATCACTATTAATATGCCACAGTCAATTTGCCCATTAATATGCCACAGCCAATTTGTCCATTATGCCACGATTAGCCTGCCCATTAATATGCCACAGCCATTTCCCCCATTAATACGCCATTATTAACCTGCCCATAAGTATGCCACAGCCAGTATTATTTTGCCCATTTTCCACTCATATTTTGCCCATATGCCAGTATTATTGTGCCCATTTGCCACTCATATTTTGTCCATTTGACAGTATTATTGTGCCCATTTGCCACTCATATTTTGCCCATTTGCCACTCATATTTTGCCCATTTGCCAGTATTATTCTGCCCATTTGCCACTCATATTTTGCCCATATGCCACTCATATTTTGCATATTTGCCAGTATTATTGTGCCCATTTGCCACTCATATTTTGCCCATTTGCCAGTATTATTCTGCCCATTTGACACTCATATTTTGCCCATTTGCCAGTATTATTCTGCCCATTTGCCAGTGTTATTTTGCCCATTTGCCAGTGTTATTTTGCTTATTTGCCACTCATATTTTGCTCATTTGCCAGTATTATTCTGCCCATTTGCCACTCATATTTTGCCCATTTGCCAGTATTATTCTGCCCACTTGCCACTCATATTCTGCCCATTTGCCACTCATATTTTACCCATTTGCCACTGTTATTTGCCAGTATTAATGTGCCAGTTATTTTCACCCCCCCAGTACTTACCTGTATGCGTCGAAATGTTAGGAAATACAGCCGGCATCACTTCAGGCAGCTGTGAAGACAAGCTGGGTCCGCATCTGTTGGATGCAGATCTCCTGGCCACTGCGCGATTGTGACTGTCTCCGTGTGAGATGAATGGGCCCCCCGGCAGCTGCCCGTTTGCCCACTTTTTTGTTTTACTTTTTTTTGTGCCGGGGTCGCAGGGCGGCCGGGCCCCTGGAGTGATATAGCAACACTATAGCACACAATATAACTCCACAGCAACAGATACAACACTTTAGCACACAATATAACTCCACAGCACCAGATACAACACTATAGCACACAATATAACCCCACAGCACCAGATACAACACTATAGCACAAAATTTAAGCACACAGCAGCAGATAACACCCAGATTCGTAAATCCTTCTTTATCTCTTTTCCCCTTTTTTGTATGTTTTATTCCTCCATGTTTGCCATCTCTTTCCCTGTCATTTTGTGTGTTTTATTCCTCCGTGACTGTCACCTCTTTTCCTCCTCCATTATCTTTTCTGCCCCAAGTCATCATTTTGTCTACATTCTGCCCCTATTAATCACCTCTTTTCATCCTCCATTATCTTTTCTGCCCGATGTCATCCCATTTTTTTTGCAATCTGTCTCCATCTATCACATCATTTTATCCTCCATTATCTTTTCTGCCCCATTCCATTGTCACCATGTTGTCCCATTTTGTTTGCAATCTGCCTCCATGATCCATCTATATCATGCAATTTCATCCTCCATTATCTTTTCTGCCCCATCCCCTTGTCACCATGTTGTCTGTTTTTATTTGCAATCTGCCTCCATGTCCATGTGACCGTTTATGTCATTCACGTTTCCTACCTGTATTCTGCAGGCAGCTGGTTTGGTTCTCCGTCTGATGCTCTGCTCTCTGGCTGCAAGCACGTGATGGAAGCTGCAGTGCGCCACCCTGCACATCAAGTGGCGTTGCCGCGCTTATCTTACACAGCATCCCTAGGGCCCTAGGGGGCCCTGGGCAAAGTCTTTAGCAGTGGGCCCCCCTTGACCCAATTTTTCTATATTTGTATTGTAAAAAACTGCATGGAAATGTAAACTTTTTAATATTAGATGCAACTATATTCATATCACATTCAACTATTTGTATATGTACAGGGCCGGCCTTAGGGGTGTGCGACCTGTGCGATCGCACAGGGCGCAACACTCCATGGGGCGCCTGCCCGGCCGTTAAAAAAAAAAAAAAAACTAAAAAAAAAAAAAAAACCCGGTAGAGGCACTGGATGGGGGAGATCAAAAGATCCCCCCTCACCAGCCCTCTGCTTGGCATGCTGTGCTGGGTCCGGGGAGGGGGCGGAGCTAACCGGCTCAGTGGTGTAGCTCCGCCCCCACCCTGTGAAGCAGAGCAGCGTCTGCTTCAGAGGGAGCCACGGACAGCAATAGAAGGTGCTGCTCGGCTCCCCATGCCTGCATTAAGTATGGGGAGCCGAGCAGCACTTTCTATTGCTTTCTGTGGCTCCCTGTGAAGCAGACGCTGCTCTGCTTCACAGGGTGGGGGCGGAGCTACACCACTGAGCCGGTTAGCTCCGCCCCCTCCCTTGAACCAGGGGGAGGGGGGAGAGAGAGGCAGAACAGGGGGAGGGGGGGTGAGAGAAGGACAGAACAGGGGGTGAGAGGCAGAACAGGGGGAGGGGGGAGAGAGAGACAGAACAGGGGGTGAGAGAAGGACAGAACAGGGGGTGAGAGGCAGAACAGGGGGAGGGGGGGAGAGAGAGGCAGAACAGGGGGTGAGAGAAGGACAGAACAGGGGGAGGGGGGAGAGAGAGGCAGAACAGGGGGAGGGGGGAGAGAGAGGCAGAACAGGGGGAGGGGGGAGGCAGAACAGGGGGTGAGAGAAGGACAGAACAGGGAGTGAGAGGCAGAACAGGGGGAAGGGGGAGAGAGGCAGAACAGGGGGTGAGAGAAGGACAGAACAGGGGGTGAGAGGCAGAACAGGGGGAGGGGGGAGAGAGAGATAGAACAGGGGGAGAGAGAGACAGAACAGGGGGAGAGAGAGACAGAACAGGGGGAGGGGGGAGAGAGAGAGACAGAACAGGGGGAGGGGAGAGAGAGAGACAGAACAGGGGGAAGGGGGGGGAGAGAAAGAACAGAGGGAGAGAGAGAGAGACAGAACAGGTGGAGGGGGGATAGAGAAACAGAACAAGCGAGGGGAAGAGAGAGAGACAGGAGGTGGGAGAGAGACAGAACAGGTGGGAGGGGGGGGGGAGACAGACATGACAAGGAAGAGGAAAGGGACACATACATAGGGGGGTGAAAGACGGGGGGGGGGCGCCATGGGGGAAGCCCGCACAGGGCGCCGGAACACTTAAGGCCGGCCCTGTATATGTAATAAAAATGTTACTGAAAAATTGCATTTCTTGTTTTTATTCCCTTTTTCTGCACTCACATTGCACCTAAAGGACTTAACACAGTACTTAATACTTAATACAGTACCCACAGCACTTTCCATGCACCTGTATTGCACCCACAGCACTTGGTTTGCACTCATATTGCACCCACACAGTTTGGCATGCCACAGTGTCAATTTGCCCCACAGAACATACCACAATGTCACTTTCCCCCACACTAATGCTATTTTGCCCCACAGAACATGCCACAGCATCATTTTGCCAATTAAAATAAGCCACTGTCAGGTACCAATTAACATGCCACATTCACTTTGCCATTAAAATATGCAACAGTCAGTTTGCCTATTAAAATATGCCGCCATTTGTCCATTAAATTCGTGCTTGACAAAGTTAACTGACTTTTAGGATCCAGCTAAAAAATCTAGGATCCAGACAACAGCACATGCACACCATCACACGCAGTCACATACACAAACACACATATACTTACACATATACAGTCAGTCACACATACATACACATATACAGTCAGTCACACATTCATACACATGAGTAAGTGTGAGTCACTCAGTCACACATACATACACATGAGTGAGTGTGAGTCAGTGAGTCGCACACACATATACAATCAGTCACACAAACATACACATAGTCAGTCAGTCACACATACACACACATATAGTCAGGCACATACACAGTCAATCAATCACACACACATAGACACAGCATACAGTCAGTCTGAGCAGTAAGTGTGTGCATCTGGTGCACAAAATCTGCTCCCTCATGCGTGGGAATATTTAAGTTGTTTGTTTGTTTTTTTTAAAAAGTTACTCTGCGACAAGGGCACCATGCTGGGCTCACGCTTTCTGGATGCCAGGTCTGATTTCCTAGTCGCCATGGTGACCTGGCGCCGTGGTTTGTTGAGCCCTGGATTAAATTATTATTTTGCCATTAATATGCCACAGCCAATTTGCCCACTAGTATGTCAGTATTATTTTGCCATTAATATGCCAGTGTTATTTTATCAAGCCACAGCCAATTTGGCCAATAATATGCCAGTATTATTTTGCCCAATAGTATGCCAGTATTTTCTTGCCATTATTAAGCCACAACCAATTTACCCAATAATATGCCAATATTATTTTGCCATTATTAAGCCATGGCCAATTAGCCCAAAAATATGCCAGTATTATTTTGCCATTTAATATGCCAGTATGCTTTAGCCATTATATATGCCAGTATTATGTAGCCAATTAATATGCCAGTAAATGCCAATATGATTAAGCCATTTAATATGCCAGTTATATGTTGCTACTAATATGCCCCAGCCAATTTGCCCAAAAATATGCCAGTATTATTTTGTCATTTAATATGCTGTCAGAGTTATTGAACAGTAATCTCGAGACTGGTACATATGAATAAAGCAGAAACAAATGATAACAAGATGGCAGCCTCCATTTTGTGTCAGTTTTTGGACATCCTTCTGTGTGTTCAAATCTTATTCTGTGTCCCTGAGGCTAAAAGGAAGTCTTTCACATTCCTAACTCTGTTATCTGAAACCAAATATTTTATTGATAAGTAGGAAGAGATGTCATAGTATAACCGGAACAGATAAGGTGGAAGATTTATGACCCTAAGCCACATCTCATTGTATTTATGCAGACAAAATTGTGTCTATATACATACAAGTGGAGAAGGTGGGCTTCTATTCAACTTGCAAGCCCACCCAAACTGGCAGAAACTGACAGACACAGACACACTGAGATTATTTGGATTTTAGATTTGAAGAATCTAATAAGGGTTAATAAAAACACACCTAGTTGATTCAAATCACTCATTAAAATATAAAATGATATCACACCTTCACTCATAAATATGTAAAGTATAATTAATTCTACATATTAATTAGAATATTGTTTTATTAGTGTGGTATAAAAGTTATTTTGAGTTAATCTAATATGGAATGATAAAAATAAGAATATTTACTCTAATTTGAAATTATATTAACACTTCTATATATTTCCACATATATATTCTCACAATATACTCACAATCCAGGTATAGCTATAAATCATGATATCATCTCATTTATATTAAGCACACCCATTCACTTTTAATTGGCTAAAAGTTACAGAGAACAGGGTGTGAGTCTGAGATAAGGTTTGGTTGATAAGTGGATATGAGTGGTGTAGAAAGGAAACCTGAAAAGATTGGAGGAGAGACTGATTTTTGGGGAGAGGTGCCACTAGTGGGGTGAGAGATGTTTTAGAAAAGGGCTGAGTCTCTCTCTTTCTGAGGAGAACTCAGGAATTTGAGGCTTTTAATAGCACATGTTCAATATAACAATAGATGTCTCCATACACATTGTATTGAGCTACGTCCCAGGAGTAACTCCCATTACTCAATTCTTCAATGGAAGGAGTCTCAACTGCAAACCAACCTCTGCCGGTAATGTATAAATGTGGTAATTTGTTTCTAGCATAATCTCAATTTTTATGGATGTAATTAGCATATATATTTGGGTAAATTAAACTTAAATCTCACAATTTCTGGGATCTATATGTTTTAGCCTGGTGTTTATCTGTTATCCTTTCTGCAGTAGGAAGCCAAAGGAATATCCTATAGATATTACCAAGAACCATAAATTCTTGTAGTCTAGCTATTTACCCAAATACGTCATATCTAATCTCCAGAGATTATCTAAGATTCTTATTCTTAAAGTCTAAGCTAGAATACATACATTGTCATTTACCAGGGAGATTGAGAAATAGCCACCTTGAGTAGTTATAAGATTTAGTAATATTACCTTACCTAAGCAGAGTATATGCTGGTAATTTGTAGGTAATTATGGTGTACTATCATTAACTATGTTAACTACTAAGCTTTATCAATGTAGGTGTGGTTGTGCATGGCCAAATGCATGGTCATGTTGTGGTCAAAAATGTAACTGCATAGTAACTTATACTACATGCATATTGATACAGCTACAGAGTTGCATAATTCATGTTTTATTTTATTCACCTCTGTTATGTCATACATGTAAATAATGATTAACATCTATTGATGTTCTATTTTGTTGTTACGCTATTTTGCTTATCATTTGATCTTTATTTTATATTCAATAAATTCATTATTATTTTATTCATAATTGTTGCATTGTATTTACTTTTGTAAAAACGTCATCCAAACTCTCTATATACATAACAAATTCTTTATATGGGTATTTTTGGTCGGACCCATATATATGAATCATCAGTTTTCATCTTTTTAATGATTCATAATTAATAACTAATATTAATATTTGTATGGTTATTAATATCCAACAATGCTATGTATGAGTATGATTTTGCCATTTAATATGCCAGTATGATTTAGCCATTTAATATGCCAATATGACTTTGCCATTTAATATGTCTGTATGATTTAGCCAATTAATATGCCATGTCCCCGGTCATCTCCTCCGTGCAGTCTTCCCTCCTGCACGGAGGAGGGAAACACAGCCACCGTATTTGACGTAACATCATAACTGGTGTCAAGTTTTGTTTTTTGCGGATGCGGACTGCAGCTGTTGTCCGCATGACTGTCTCTGTGTGAGACATTCATATGGGCAGCAGTGGGGGGCATATTTATTTTTTTGTAGATAATCCAAGCGTCCCTCCTTGCCCCCCCCCCCCCCCCTGCGGATGCCCATGTTCATACACCATGCCTCAGCCACGCTTGTGTGGACACTTTGGCTATCCCTCCTTGAGGGTGGGAAAATTGACTCCTTTAGGTATTTTGTTCTTCTTTTGAAACAAAGTATAAGATATTATACAATGTTTTAGAGTATTAATGTACTTTGCCTTATTGTTATCCTGAATTCTCTCCCCCTGTACATTTACTACTAACCATGCTTACTGTATGACCCACATTTACCCTTTGCTGATAGCCTTCGAATCCTTATTTTACCAGCTGTCTATTGTACATGCCAAAGTCAGCCCAGCTTAGGTCCCTTAGGTTTGTCAGCAACTGACTTTGTTGGGGCTTGAACCCTGATATCCATGTTACTGGTCCTCTTCCTTTTCTTTGCCAGATTATTGTGGTTCCTGTCTGTATTATAATCAAGTTAAATATCTGGATAGACAGCGCTATACTGAATAATATACAGTGAAAAAATAATTAAATAAATAGAGTGCAATAGAAACAAACCACTACTGGAATCAATAACTAGTAATATAAAAATATATATTTAATAGAAAATTAAATAAGACATCTCAATAAATAATAATGCACTTACATAAATGCACAGAGAAAATACAGCACATAAAATACATAAATTCGACCACTAGAATTATTGTGGTCCCAAACACAGTAAAAACATATGAAAATCAGTTAAAAAGAAAGGGGATTATAAGTGGATAATACACACCTTATAAGTTTGCCCGAGAATGTGTTGAACTCAAAAAAAACGGGAGTAAAATTGAATTCAGGGGAAAGCCTGGCCAGGTCTTTCAAAAACTGGACGCCAAGGAACAGGGACGGGTTTCGACTCACTTCCTTTGCCTAAACAATGGTGTCCAACACCCCCTAGAAAGCCTCCTTCTCATTATATATATGTATTTATATTGGGGTTTGTATTTGATTTAATTTTACATATTTTCACTTAGAGGCGCTTTGTATCTCCTTCGGGCTCTTTTTTTCTGTATTATAATCAAGCCTGCTACAAGTTACAACTTACCTGTTACCGATTTTGGATCTTGTGAGTTTGCTTCCTTTTCTTAACTACTGACCTCAGCTGGCCTTCTACCTTTTTTGTTTCTTCCAGCTCTGCTTCAGACCAGATTTTCACTCAAATCTCAGGGTGTCAACTACGTAGGTTACTGGCAGAAGACCTTGCTGATCTGGCTGCTGAACTTCACTCTTGAAGTTTATTGCAGACAGGGCCGGCCCTATAATGGGGCAGAGTGGGGCAGCTGCCCCAGGCGGCATCCTGGGAGAGGCGGCACTTTGCTCCTCCGTTCAGCAGTCTTTTTTTTTTTTCTGTGTTCCTTGATTGAAGGAGGTCTCAGCCAATCATGTGAGACTTCTCATCTCTCCTAATTGGCGTTCCTAAGTGAGTGTGTGTGTATGTCAATGTGAGTGAGAGTGTGTGTGTGTCAGTGAGTGTGTGTGTATGTCAGTGAGTTATTGTGTGTATGTCAATAAGTGAGTGTGTGTATGTCAGTGTGTGTATGTCAGTTTGAGTGAGGGTGTGTGTATGTCAGTGTGAGTGAGAGTGTGGGTATGTCAGTGAGAGTTTGTGTGTATGTCAGCGAGTGAGTGTGTGTATGTCAGTGTGAGTGAGAGTTTGTATGTCAGTGTGAATGAGAGTGTGTGTATGTCAGTGAGTGATTGTGTGTATGTCAGTGAGTAAGTGTGTGTATGTAAGTGAGTGAGTGTGTGTATGTCAGTGTGAGTGAATGTGTGTGTATGTCAGTGTGAGTGAATGTGTATGTCAGTGTGAGTGAGAGTGTGTGTCAGTGTCAGTGACAGTGTGTGTATGTCAGTGAGTTATTGTTTGTATGTCAGTGAGTGAGTGTGTGTATGTCAGTGTGTGTATGTCAGTTTGAGTGAGTGTGTGTGTATGTCAGTGTGAGTGAGAGTGTGTGTATGTCAGTGAGTGATTGAGAGTGTGTGTATGTCAGTGAGTGATTGTGTGTATGTCAGTGAGTGAGTGTGTGTATGTCAGTGTGAGTGAGAGTTTGTATGTCAGTGTGAGTGAGTGTGTGTATGTCAGTGTGTGTATGTCAGTTTGAGTGAGTGTGTGTGTATGTCAGTGGGAGTGAGTGTGTGTGTATGTCAGTGTGAGTGAGAGTGTGTGTATGTCAGTGAGTGATTGTGTGTATGTCAGTGAGTGAGTGTGTGTATGTCAGCGAGTGAGTGTGTGTATGTAAGTGTGAGTGAGAGTGTGTGTATGTCAGTGTGAGTGAGAGTTTGTATGTCAGTGTGAGTGAGTGTGTGTATGTCAGTGTGTGTATGTCAGTTTGAGTGAGTGTGTGTGTATGTCAGTGGGAGTGAGTGTGTGTGTATGTCAGTGTGAGTGAGAGTGTGTGTATGTCAGTGAGTGATTGTGTGTATGTCAGCGAGTGAGTGTGTGTATGTCAGTGCGAGTGAATGTATGTGTATGTCAGTGTGCGTGAATGTATGTGTATGTCAGTGTGAGTGAATGTGTATGTCTTTTTTTTTTCTGTGTTCCTTGATTGAAGGAGGTCTCAGCCAATCAGTTGAGACTTCTCATCTCTCCTAATTGGCTGAGAGTTCAGAAACCTCCCATTATTGGCTGATACCTCCTTCACACAGAGCTCAAAGCAAAGAGAGATGCATACAGCAGGTAAGTTTCAGTGAGAGTCTGTGTATGTCAGTGTGAGTTTGTGTGTGGATGTCAGTGTGAGTGAGAGTGTGTGTGTATGTCAGTGTGAGTGAGAGTGTGTGTATGTCAGTGAGTGATTGTGTGTATGTCAGTGAGTGAGTGTGTGTATGTCAGTGTGTGTGTATGTCAGTTTCAGTGAGTGTGTGTCTATGTCAGTATGAGTGAGAGTGTGTATGTCAGTGTAAGTGAGGGCGTGTGTGTGTATGTCAGTGAGAGTGTGTGTATGTCAGTGAGTGTGTGTATGTCAGTGTGAGTGAGTGTGTGCGTATGTCAGTGTGAGTGAGAGTGTGTATGTCCGTCTGAGTATTAGTGTGCGTATGTCAGTGTGAGTGAGAGTCTGTGTCTGTCAGTGTGAGTGAGAGTGTGTGTATGCCAGTGTAAGTGAGTGTGTGTGTATGTCAGTGTAAGTGAGAGCGTGTGTGTATGTCAGTGTAAGTGAGTGTGTGTATGTCAATGTGAGTGAGTGTGTGTATGTCAATGTGAGTGAGTGTGTGTGTATGTCAGTCTGAGTATTAGTGTGTGTATGTCAGTGTGAGTGAGAGTGTGTGTGCATGTCAGTGTGAGTGAGAGCGTTTGTGTATGTCAGTGTAAGTGAGAGCGTTTGTGTATGTCAGTGTAAGTGAGAGCATGTGTGTATGCCAGTGTAAGTGAGTGTGTGTGTATGTCAGTGTAAGTGAGAGCATGTGTGTATGTCAGTGTAAGTGAGTGCTTGTAGCAGTGTAAGTCAGAGCTTTCCTCTGCCTGAGGAAACCTTTTACAACTTTGAGACCACGCAAGAGAGACAACGATACAGTCCCCGTTAGCAACAGACGGAGAGTGCACACCGCCTGAAATACGCTGACCACGGGAAGACTGGTGACCTGCTCTCTCTTTTTCTTTTATTCATCGTTTTTTCTTATCTTGTGGAACTTTTATGCTTTTAAAGCCTTACTATTTATAAGGGCTAATACATTTTTGTTATTTGATATATTCCACTACACTTGTCTATTGGTGACCCACCCCCTGGATAAACAAGCTGAAATCTAGTTCTGATATCCGCATACGTGGGATGGTGGGACTTGGAGTCCAACTGCTGAATATACTCAGAGCCGGTACTCTTAGGCTCTAGAGTGTGTGAGTGTGTTTCTTTTGGGGGAAAATATATATCTATCCCCTGTGTATGAATACTACCCATTGTTTGTCTAATTTTTGTCTTTTCCATGTACAAAATCGCTTTGAAAGAAAACTAGTTTGGGTACATCTCGTCTGGAACCAATACTTCTATTATTGATTGTTTTGGTTTGATAAGTATTTTTTCATTTTTATATTTATTTTTATTTTCTGTTATTCATTTTTATTTTTGCTTCTATATATTTATATTCATCTTTATTTTTTGTACTGGTGCTATTGTCTATTCACCTATTAACACTTCTTTTGAATTTATATTTTGCGCAACACTTTATCATTGTTATTGTGTTTATGTCAGTGTAAGTGAGAGCGTGTGTGTATGTCAGTGTGAGTGAATGTGTATGTCAGTGTGAGTGAATGTGTATGTCATTGTGAGTGAATGTGTATGTCGGTGTGAGTGAATGTATGTCAGTGTAAGTGAGAGTGTGTGTGTATGTCAGTGTAAGTGAGAGCGTGTGTGTATGTCAGTGTGAGTGAGCATGTGTTTGTATATCAGTGTGAGTGAATGTGTATGTCAGTGTGAGTGAATGTGTATGTCAGTGTGAGTGAATGTGTGTGTCAGTGTGAGTGAATGTGTATGTCAGTGTGAGTGAATGTGTGTGTATGTCAGTGTAAGTGAGAGCGTGTGTGTATGTCAGTGTAAGTGAGGGCGTGTGTGTATGTCAGTGTGAGTGAGAGCGTTTGTGTATGTCAGTGTAAGTGAGAGCGGGTGTGTATGCCAGTGTAAGTGAGTGTGTATGTGTATGTCAGTGTAAGTGAGAGCGTGTGTGTATTGTCGGATTATTAATAACCATAAAAATATGAATATGAGTTATTAATTATGAATCATAAAAAATATGAAAATTGATGATTCATATATATGGGTCCGACTAAAAATACCCATATCAAGAATTCGTTATGTATGTGAGAGTTTGGATGACGTTTTTACAAAAGTAAATGCAATGCAACAATTATTAATAAAATAATAATTAATTTATTGAACATAGAATAAAGATCAAACGGTAAGCAAAATAGCATAACAACAAAATACAGCATCAATAGATGTTAATCATAATTCACATGTATGACTTATAACATAAGTAGGACAAAGCATGAATTATGCAGCTATGTACCTATATCAACATGCATGTAGAATACTTTACTATGCAGTACGTTTCTGACCGTAAGATGGCCATGCATTTTATTTAGATACAACCTACAATGATTATGTTTAGTAGTTAAAATGGTTAATGATAGTACGCCATAATTACCTACAAATTACCAACATATACTCTGCTTAGGTAAGGTAATACTACTAAATCATATCACTACTCAAGGTGGCTATTTCTTAATCTGCTCGGTAAATGATAATGTATGTATTCTAGCTTAGACTTTAAGAATGAGAATCTTAGATAATCTCTGGAGATTAGATATGACATATTTGGGTAAATAGCTAGACTCTAAGAACGTATGGTTCTTTTGTTAATATCTATAGGATATTCCTCTGGCTTCCTTCTGCAGAAAGGATGACAGATAAACACCAGGCTAAAACATATAGATCCCAGAAAGTGTGGGATTTAAGTTTAATTTACCCAAATATATATATTAATGACATCCATAAAAAATGAGATTATGCTAGAAACAAATTACCACATTTATACATTACCGGCAGAGGTTGGTTTGCAGTTGAGACTCCTTCCATTGAAGAATTGAGTGATGGGAGTTACTCCTGGGACTTAGCTCAATACTATGGGTATGGAGATTTCTATTGTTATAGTGAACATGTGCTATTAAAAGCCTCATATTCCTGAGTTCTCCCCAAAAGGAGAGAGACTCAGCCCGTTTCTAAAACATTCCCATCTCTCACCCCACTAGTGGCAGCTCTCCCCAAATCAGTCTCCCCAGGTCTTTTCAGGTATCTCACCCTCTCTTTCTACACCCCCAGTATCAACTTATCAACCAAACCTTATCTCAGACTCACACCCTGTTTCTGGAACTTCTAGCCAATTGAATGGATGGGTGTGTTAATGTAAATGAGATGATGTCATGATTTATAGCTATACCTGGATTGTGAGTATAATGTAATACAATATATATGTTGCAATATATAGAAGTGTTAATACAATTTCAGATTATAGTAAATATTTATCATATTCTTATCATTGCACATTACATAAAAATGTATAATAAAATGTATACCACACTAATAAAACAATAAAAACAATATTCTAATTAATATGTAGGATTAATTATACTTTACATATTTATTAGTGAAGGTGTGATATCATTATATATTTTAATGGGTGATTTGAATCAACTAGGTTTATTTATAATAACCCTTATTAGATTCTACAAATCAAAAATCCCAATACTCTCAGTGTGTCTGTGTTTGTAAGTTTCTGCCACTTTGGGTGGGCTAGCAAGTTGCAGAGAAGCCCCCCTTCTCCTCTAATATGTATATAGACACAGCTGTGTCTTTAGAAATACAATGAGAGTCATAAACGACTAACAATGCCCTCCTTATCTGTTCCAGTGATACTAGATAACAGAGTTAGGAATGTGGAGGACTTTCTTTTAGCTTCAGGGACACAGAATAAGATTTTAAACACACAGAAGGATTTCCAAAAACTGTCACAAAATGGAGGCTGCTGGCATCCATCTTGTTATCCTTTTCTTCTGCTTTATTCATATGTACCAGTCCCAAGATTACTTTTCAATACCTCTGACAGTATGTCAGTGTAAGTGAGAGCTTGCGTGTATGTCACTGTAAGTGAGAGCGTGTGTGTATGTCAGTGTGAGTGAACATGTGTGTGTATGTCAGTGTGAGTGAGCATGTGTGTGTGTGTGTGTGTGTGTCAGTGTGAGTGAGCATGTGTGTGTGTGTCAGTGTGAGTGAGAGTGTGTGTGTGTGAGTGAGAGTGTAAGTGTAAGTGACAGACTGTCTGTGTATGTGTGTGGTTCAAGGGGTTAACTCCTCTGATACTGCCTATATCTGTCTAGCCACCAAGGGGTTAACACCTCTGACACTGCCTATATCTGTCTAGCCATCCGGGGTTAACTCATCTGACACTGCCTACATATGTTAAGCAATCTAGGGGTTAACTCCTCTGACACTGACTATATCTGTCTGCATTTTGTTATAGGTCACTGGTCACATTATGTTTTAGGGAATTGCACAGCCTATTATCATAATAATGTTTTACCATTACTCTCTTTTCATCTTATGGGCGAGCTCTTTAAAACATATATTATTATGTATATAAGAAGGGCTTTAGTGGGCATATACAAATTTTAAAAAAATGTTTTAGGAGCTCACCCATGAGCTGAAAAGAAAGAAATGGTAAAAGAAACATTATTATGAAACTAGGTTGTGCAATTCCCTAATACATAATATGTGACCACTGACCTATAACATGACTCAAATATTGTACATTAAGTGTAAATGCTCAAACATTTCGGGTACACATTTTAATCATGGCCAGCCAATAATTGCACCATATAATTTTGCATATAGAGGTGTTCTTGCATTAAATTATCACTTCCAGATAACTTTAATTTTAGTTTAACTAAAATGTCTGTGGGATTTTTTTTTTGGGGGGGGGGGGGGGGGGGGCATTTCATTTTTTGCCCCAGGCAGCACAATGTCTTCTGCCGGCCCTGATTGCAGACTACTCTTCTTTGTCAGCCTAGCATGGGCAGTATATCTACAAAATGTACCATTTAGCAAGTAACAGAGGTTAATCTGCAAACATGTGAAACCAAACTAATGTGGAGCTAAATGTTATTTTTGAGTGAAAGGCTAAAATAATTAAAAGACCAGCTTGTTAACATCAAAAACAAAATGGTATATCCTTTTCTCTTTCACCCTAAAAGCTACAGTTTATGTTGTAGTGATAGTTTCTATGGCAAAATGTGTTATAATGAGGAAATCATGAGAGGTCACAAGTTGACATTTTCCACCATACACACATCAACAGTAAGCCTGTGAGGTGGATTGTCTTACAGTTGTTTATGTTCGTGAGTACAATTATAGATCAAGCTAAAAATCTTGTTTACTGGAAGGCATCAGAGCATGTCACTCTACATAGTGTTTGTAGGTTGTCAACTGTGCAAAATATTAGTCTTGTAAAGTAAGTACACATAAAATCACATTTATAAAAAAAAGTTTTTCTAACATTTCTATAAAGCCTGAAATAATATATTGTACCTGCAAAAATAAAAATGATATAAGAGAACAAAATCTATGCATGAAAATAAAAGCCATGATGGAGTCAATGCAATAAGGTCAAGTTAACCTTGATTTTTTTTTCTTGCACTATATTTGAAAGTGAATAATGTGCAATTCAATTGAAACCTTACCAGAAGCATAACAACAAAACTAACATCACACTGCTTTGTTATGCTGGTGGTGTTATATGTAATATAAAACCACAGTTTGCAAGTTAAACATTGGTTAATATGCATACTTGAGCTATGTCACCGTAAGTGTTGCATATTGACAAAATCCTTACCTATCAACGTGCATGAAACGAAACAGCAGAAGAGAATGCTAAAATAAACTATTCTGCAGTCCTAAAATTATCTGTTCTTCCCCATTGGAAACAACATAAATTCAATTATTGCCCTTTTCTTGGCTCTTAACTGGCATCAAATACTTGGGTATTAATCTCCCCATGGACTTAAAATAATAAGTTGACCTTAATTTTATCATGATCCAGCAGTCAGTGTGATCTGATCTAGAATGCTGGCCCAAAACACCTATATCCTGGTTCTGGGGAGTGAATGTATGGACATTAACTTGCTATCTGCATAATGTTTTATACATTATATACAGTTATGAATTGCTGTTATGAAGATTTTCTTCAAATACCCAAAATTTTCTGTGACCAGATTTGTCTAGATATATAAATTCATGAGACAGTGATACCACTATCGTATCTTCCATAAACCATTTTGAGGTCTGGAAAAATATTATAATTCAGTAAATTTGACCAGGCACATTGAGTGGACCTTCAGTCTACAAGCTGTGGGGATTCTTTCAGTCCTTATTCCAGTGGCCAGATGGGTCAACTCTGGGCAACAGGTAATCAGTGAATGGTGCAATCAACCTTGGCAGTGTTGGAGAACACTGAATATTTGTATTCCTTTAATTTATACAGCGTAGGAATATTTTCATCATATTAGCATTCCCTCTAGGTGTACAATTAATTAATTTTTCTTTTTAGGTCTCACAATTAGTGTTGAGCGAACCCCGAACCGCACTATTCGGGTTCGCACCGAACATTACGGTTTTTGGACCCCGGACCCGAACACGGACATTTCACTGTATGTTCGGGTCGGAGTTCTGCAATTTAATGGTGTGTTTTGAAAGGCTGCAGGGCAGCCAATCAGAAAGCCCATCGCATTACATACATATACATTGTATGTAATGCTATTGGCTTTCTATAAACTGAAATGGGGTCCCCATTCATACGAATAAGTCATTTGACCTATTCGTATGAATGGGGACTCTATTTCGGTTTATAGAACAGCAATAGCATTACATGTATTCCATAAACCGAAAGTCTATAAACCGAAAGAGATTTGCTTGATAGAAAGCCAATAGCATTATATGTATTCCATAAACCGAAAGTCTATAAACCGAATGTCTTTTGGTTTATATACTTTCGGTTTATGGAATACATGTAATGCTATTGGCTTTCTATAAACCGAAATAGAGTCCCCATTCATACGAATAGGTCAATTGACACCGCCACTGTCACCGCCTCCTCAACCTATGGGTCACTTAGTATAAACTGAAAGAGAATACCCTGCACTCCAACCCTCTCTCAAATGGATAATTCTGTTGATCCTCCTGGCAGCCATGCTTTAGATTTAGATTTATGTTCTTCCAAAACTAAAATCAAAGATTCCATCTAGTGCTATTTTATGGCTCAGCTGTATTTTTAATTTGTATGTATTTTATGTTATTTCCCTATCCATATTTGTTTGCAGGGCACTTGTCCTACTCTTACCCCCATTGTACTTCCTTTTGCAGCCCTCTAGCCCTTTCCAGGACTTTTTTAGAGACATTTTAGTGGCCAAAAGTTCAGGTCCCCATTGACTTCAATGGGGTTTGGGGTCAAGTTCGAGCCCGAATCCGGACTTTTTTCCGAAGTTCGGCCGAACCCGAACATCCAGGTGTCCGCTCAACTCTACTCACGATGTATATCACGTTCATATCAATATTTATCTTTTTGCTACGTTTTTATACCTTTTAGAGCCATCTTTATTATAACACTCCCCTTCAGATACACAGTAGGGTTTATTTTTTTTCAGTAGCCCACCAAATGACTGAATACACTTGTTAGGAATCTAACACTCTTTTCTTTCTGTTAATTTTACACACTAAGGTACAAGCCCCTATATATCTCAAACATTCCATATCCCATGATCTATTGCAGGCTGTGACAGAAAGCTAAAGGACCTTTCCTTAACGCCACTCCTGTTTCTGTGACTAGGACACATAAACCCCAATGGGTAACTTAAACCATTACAGGATCTTACTGAACAAAACAGCAATCACAAATGACAATACAACAATACCATATGCCTTAAATTTCCAATTGAAGAATATTCTGACATCTTGAATATTTGCTTCTAATTTTTTTTTAAACTGAAATTATATAAATATGTATATCAATCAGAAACAAATATCAAAGAGGAATTTAATTTGTCAGTGGTCTAAAATATATTACATTGTTGCATATATTTTTAGAGAACTATTGGTGAGCAAATAATAATCCAATAATATAGTTTTATTTAAGTGTGATGCTTTAAAACATGTAAAAACAAGTAAAAAGTAAAACAAACAAAAACAGATATATAACAGTATATATACAATATATTCATAGTTAGAGTTCAGATCTATACCCGGTTCAATGAAAAGGCTTTCACATGTAGTAGAGCCTAGGAATCTAGCTGTAAGGATAAATATAGAAACATAGAATGTGTTGGCAGATAAGAACCATTTGGCCCATCTAGTCTGCCCAATTTCCTAAATACTTTTATTAGTCCCTGGCCCTATCTTATATCTAGGATACCCTTATGCCTATCCCTTCACTGTGTTTACCTCTACCACTTCTGCTAGAAGGCTATTCCATACATCCACTACCCTCTCAGTAAAGTAATACTTCCTGATATTACTTTTAAATCTTTGCTCGCTCCTCTAATTTAAGACTATATTGTAGTTTTTCTTCTTTAAAATATACTCTCCCCCATTACTATGTTGATTCCCTTTACGTATTCAAATGTTTCTATTGTATTCCCCCTTAAACTTTCTGGTAAGTTTTATCCTTCAACCCATGAACCAGTTTAGTAGCCCTTCTCTGAACCATCTCCAAAGTATCAATATCCTCCTGGAGATACGATCTCCAGTACTACATACAATACTCCAAGTTAGGTCTTACTTGTGCCCTGTACAACTGCAACCAATCATTCTGCTAGCATAAACAGACTCTAAAGCAATTCCAGTAGCAATGAAATGCTTTTTTCACTTGTACAGTTTTAGAATCCTTAATTTGTATGTAACAGAAAGAAATGGACAGGAGGGACACACTGTGCAAAAGGTAGGTCTTAGGTAGGTCTCCTTGATAAAGGCTATTTAGCCGAAACGTCGGTGACCTCTTTTGCGCAGTGTGTCCCTCCTGTCCATTTCTTTTTGTTTGATAATTTTTTTTGCGCTACTTATTTTTTAAATTTATTTGTAAGTACTTGTTGCATTTGCTTATTTAATATTTGTTTATTACATTTATTGCTATGTGTCTATTTTTCTAATAAATTGGTATTTTTGTAGTTTTATAGCTTCACTTATTGTGTGCTCCTCCAACCTCTCTTTTGCATATATTATCATTGGGGGATGTTTGGACTCTCCAAGGGCTGATGCACCAGACTGTTATTGCTATTATAACTTTGGTGTGCTTCTCTGATTAACTTTCTCAGTAAAAGTATGGTGACACCTGACCACTACACCAACAGGGACATTTATGACATTGCATTCTAAATACATAGACATTAATATATAATTGATCCCCCCCCCCCCCTCCTCCACCAATCTTTACAGTTGACACAATGCAGTCAGGCAGGTAATGTTCTCCTCTTGTATGCCATACCAAGACTGACAAACCATGAAAACTTTACAGAGCACGTTTCCACTGCTCCAGAGTACAGTGGTGCTTGGCATTGTACTTGATGATGTGAGGCATGCATGCAGCTGATTTATGATCACTTTGTTCGCTCTTGGTAGATACAGGGCAGTGTCATATTAAAGAAGCATGCTACCTTCAAATATATCCTGATGCACACTGCTGCCTCAGCTTCAGGAGGGGGGGGGGGCCTTAGTGACCCCACAAAACCCCCAATGCAGGATCTAAATGGAGGGAAAACCTCCTCCTTGCCTGTCCTCAAGGAGGAGTGTGTGTATCGGCATGTGTGAATGTGTGTTAGCTTGTATGTCTGAGTCCAGAAGCTGTTTTTATTAATGTGTCTATCAGAATCTCTGTGTGCCAGCATGTGTTAGTGTATATATCAGCATATTAGCGTAAGTGAAAAGTTGGTGCAAGATTGGCGGAAAAAAAAAGACAAGCTAAATCTACAAACCTTTCTAGTTGCTCGTTTAGAGGTCCTAAAACAGTGAAGTTTCAACAAACTGATGAAGAAGTGTTTGAGTATATCAACAAAATGCATAACAATGGCTACAGTGTACAGAGATGTTGCAAATGAAGACACGGGAGGTAGCACGCAAACACAACATTCTTCCAACTCAGTTTAAGGCGAGTCGTGGCTTATGAGGTTCATGCAATGACTCAATGTGTCTGTGCGAAGGAGAACCCCAAGATGCCAAAAGTTGCCATCTGATTACACTGAGAAGCTGACATTGATTTGTCTTGCGCATGAGCCAAGAAACTTACTTTCGCAAATCTGTATTTTTCGAAATGCCTCGCAACAGCACTATTGCTCTAAAAGGATCATCTAATGTATCTATGAAAACCAATGGTAATGAGAATTTGCGGTGCACAGTAACTCACAACACACGTTAATCCAGTCTTTGCAGTGGGCACAGAAGGTACAGAAATAGAGAGCATCAGGCCTCACCTCTCTAAACTTTACAGGGTATGCACAAAAAACAGTGATGTCTATGCATACATATATGATATTTTTTGCAAGCTTTTCTTACTGGGAACCAACCCTCACCAGATTTGAGAATATTTCTTGTCAAAAAACTAAAGAAAAACTAAACACTTCATAATGAACTTGTAACAATCCACAGGCAGCTGGGGCTAAGAAAAGTAGTGCACAAACCACAACATAAAATACAAAAAGATATAATACTAGCCTCTGCACAATAAAACCCCACAAAATAGTCAAGCTACATAAACAGCACTTACTGTAAAACTGCTGTGGGGGAGTTTCAAAAGGAAACCCAAAAGCTGAAAAAAAAAAAGTTTGTACAATAGTGTACAAACAACTGGAGTCAGTTGTGGACTAAGGGGGAGAGTGGTCTGCCCTGGGTGCCACTTATTAGAGTGGTGGGCTAGGGTGCCCAGGGTCTAAAACAGTTTATTAGACCCTGGGCATCCCAGCCAATGGCAGCCATCTACTGCAGCCCGCTGGACATGGAGGTGCGGCCCATCTGCAGCGGTAAACGCATCCCCCCACACCTGAAACTGCATTGGGAAAGTAAGTTTCCTCTACCCTGTGTGTAAACGCATCCCCCCACACCTGAAACTGCATTGGGAAAGTAAGTTTCCTCTACCCTGTGTGTGACGTCATGCGCTAGGTTCAGAGGGCGGGAAGACAGGGCCACAGGACAACATGAAGAACTGTACCATCTAAAGCCCGCAGACCAGTAAAAAACATTCTGTGTGTTTGTAAATGTGTGTAAGTGTGTGTTTGTGTTTGTGTTTGTGCAAGATTCTGTGCAAGTGTGTATGTGACTGTGTGTAAGTGTCTATGTGTGTGTGAGTGAGTGTGTGTCCTGTTTTTTTTAGGTGTTGAAGTAAAACAACAATGAATTTTTATTAATAAAATAAGAAGGTGCGCTAAAACCACACAACATATCCACAATAACTTTGCTCAGTGAATCCATGGTAGTGCGGGGGTAAATGTTCCCAGCATATGAAAAAGAAACTGAATATAGTGCAGTAAATAATATTAAAGGGGGTTAAATATCCACATCGTAAATGGCCACTCAATTATGTAAGAGCAGTCCACTAATGCGCATTAATCAGACCCTTTAGGTATCTTTGTTCATCCAGGTTGTGTTTGTCCACGTGGAATCAGTTCTCATTGGCATAATGCAAAGTAGAAGAAGCAGCAGTATGAGCAAATGGCATAAAATATATTACAATACATATAAAAAGTATCTACATAAAAGCAAATGGTAAATGGAGGTTAGGGGCGTGACCGGAAGCGGATGTAGAACGCCGTCGCTGTTAGCTACACGCTTCCCCAGGGACCACGATGAAATCTTCTCTGCTTCGACTATAGCCCATGAGGTTAATGGGACAACGCTGACGGGAGCGAATATCCCAGTCATCGTCTACTGAAATTTACCTGCACAAACGGGAAACCACGATGCTCTTCTCTTTTACTCCTTCACATCCAAAGGATAAAGCGGTGGACTGAATCGTATTACCGCCAAAAATCATCTTTAGCAAGCAGCAGCCGGGTCTCAAACATTTGCAGCTCCCTGGCCTTCTATACTTCAGCTGAAGCAAGCGGGAGAAATAAAAGAGACTACTCCAAGTACCAGAATACATATACTACCAGCGGGTACTTCAGAGCGAACCCCACACTCGAGAATCTGGAAATTGCAACAAGAAACCAGATAAGTGTTTCCAGTTTTTCTCCTTTTTTTTTTTTTTTTTTTTGGAGAACGCAGATACATGTATATGTCGTAATTGGGGGAAATCTTCTTATGCTTCCAAGAACTGTGAACATTTTCTTTCCCTGTCCAGTGTAAGTAAAACAAATCTATTAAAGAGGCCAGAAGTGCTAAGAGGAGAGAGGGAAGAGGAAAAGAAAAGGAGTACTATAAGAGAGATAAAAGGAAAACATCATATGTCAAGGATGGGAAAAATTAATAAAAAAGGGAATAATACCCCAAGTACACCCAAAAAAAACAACTACCCTCAATTTAAAATCCTTTCTGGTCCCGTTGCCGATCTCCCCAAGGGAAGAAGCAGATATGGATAGAGAAATAGACGAGCTTCATACTAACACTGAAGATGTAATTAGTTCAAATACCTCATGCAGAACAATGGATGAAGAGGAAAGTACAGAAACAGACACACTGGGTCTATCTAGATCCATACTTACAAAGGAGGATTTTGATACCTCTATGCTGCAAATTAAAAAAGAGATGTCAGATATGCTAAATAGCATACGTAACATTATAAGAGAAGAGATAACCGAAGTGAAAAGGGAACTAACACAACAAGGGAACAGACTGCAGGTATTGGAACAAGATCTAATAACTATACACAGTTCTCAAAAAAACCTGCTAGAAACACATAAGGCTCAATGCAGAGCAATAAGAGAAATGGAACAGAGAGTAACAGATTTAGACAATAGAGGGAGAAGGTCCAACTTAAGAATCAGAGGAGTACCAGAAACAGAAGGACCAGAGGACACATTTCAAATTGTAGCAGATCTTTTTCAAGATCTCCAAGGTAGCGATGTGGAAATGATAACTAAGATAGAAAGAGCACATCGGGCCCTAAAGAGAAAAGACCTAACAAAATCCTTCCCAAGATACATCATCTGTTACCTCCAATCTTATAGAGTAAAAGAGGAATTACTAAAAAAAGCCCGCCAGCAGGAAAATTTAAAATATAAAGGAGCAAGTGTACAAGTTCTCCCGGACATTTCTTGGGCCACTCTTCAGGCAAGAAAAAGGTTAAAACCATTAACGGAAGTCCTAAAGAAAGAAGACATCCCATTTAGATGGGGGTTTCCATTGAGTGTCATAGTCAAAAGGGACAATAACACACATATTGTTAAAAAACCAGAGGACGTTATTACATTTTCAGAAGCCTTGAAGATTAAAATACCGGATCTAACAGAATGGTCAGAATATCTGAGAGACTACTCGGAGATCCCAGAAATAATAAATAAACCATGGAGCGCTCTGGCCCAGAGAAAGAGACAGAAAAAGAATACAGGAGATATTATTGAAGGACAACAGAGTTAGACTCGATGCAAACTCAAGTTAATTTCCCCCTTCTTTCCCCCCCCCCCCCTTTTTTTTTATTTTTCCTCTGTCATGAGCTGTGAAAATGGGGCTCAATCTTCAATATTACTTGGGAGAAATATATTGCTTACTTACATATATGAGCAAGATAAATAGCTTAAACAATGTATGTCATGGTAGTGCAATGTAAATATCCTTCCCCGCTATTTAGAGGAATTAAAGTAAGAGTAATGTATAATACTATCTATGTAAAACAGAATTTTTATCTGTATAGGGGAGCAGGATAGATATCCCAAATATGGATGTATGTTGTAGAAGAAAAAGTCTTTATTTTTGTATATATGTGTAAAAGACTAGATTAACATTGGCATTAGAGTAAGATTATGATGATATATCACTTAGATTAAATGAAATCATTGTATAGGAATACGATCATGATATAAGGAAAGAGAAATTATTATATTTTTTCTTTTTTTTTTTTTTTCATACTAATTAATTATTAATGGAACTAGAGTAAGATTATGATGTTATATCACTTGGATCAAATGAAATCACCGTATATGTATATGATCACGATAGATATGTGTAAATATATATATATATAATTTATCTATTGATTTATTTATTTATTTATTTTTTTTAAAAAAAAAGAAAATTTTTTATTTTTTATTTTTTTTTCTCTTTCTTTCCCATAATGGCACTAGAGTTAGATTATGATGATATATCACTTAGATTAAATGAAATTACCGTATATGAATATGATCACGATAAATATATATATATATATGTACATTTCTTTTTTTTTTTTTTTTTTTATTATTAATTAATTATTAATAGAACTAGAGTAAGATTATGATGTTATTCCATTTGGATTAAAGGGAATCACCGTATATAAATATGATCACGATAAATATATATATATATGTATTTTTTTTTTCCTTCCCATAATGGCACTAGATTAGATTATGATGATATATCACTCAGATTAAATGATTTTTTTTTTCTTCTTTTTTATTAATGGAACTAGAGTAAGATTATGATGTTATATCATTTGGATTAAAGGGAATCACCGTATATGAATATGATCACGATAAATATATATATATATGTACCTTTTTTTTTTTTTTTATATATTTATTTATTTTATTTTTTTTGTTTATCTATTTATTATTTTTTTTTTTTCTCTTTTCTTCTTTCTCTTCCCTTCTTCTATTATGTTGTTATTCCTGTTTTTATGTACAAAGGATTAGATTAACAATGGCACTGGAGCAAGATTATGATGAAATATCATTTAGAGTAAATATAATCACTGTATATGAATGTGATCATGATGGGGAGGGGGGGGGGGAGAGAAAGAGAGTCTCACTAACAGAGGAACATTAAGATTTTTATTCTATACCAAGTAGATTAAATGTAATTACTGTTCACGAATATGATCATGATAAATGGACTAGGTAACTTATGCTAAAGTATGTACTATTGGTTTTATACTAATAGGGGATTTATGGGGTTGTTATGTAATTGTATTTATTGTATTCAGATACAACAAAACCGATATATATGTTGCTTACGATAAATTGATTCAATATTCTATGGTTCAATGTGCAACATAATGCGGATGAGACATAACACCTACCTGCATATATGAATAGGATAAAAACTTTAAAAAATGTATGTCAGGGATGTGTAATGTAAATATCCTCCTCCTTTCTTAAGAGGACTTAAAGCAAGAGCAATGTATAACATTATTTATGTAAAAGAGACCTCTTATCTGTATATGGGACAGGATAAACACCCCAAATAATCGGTGATGTAGATGTATAGTGTAGGGGGGGGGGAGGGGGAGAGGGGGGAAAAGGGTTCCTGTTATGTAGAAAAAGGGAAAATTATTATTACAATTCTTTTTTTTAATTTTTTTTCTTCTTCTCTTTTTCTTCTTGTTTTTGGGTTGGGTCTCCGGTTTGTTCCCATAGACTGGTAAATGATATGAACATATTGGAAAACTTAAAGGGCTAATAGTTAAGCAGGAGCCCTGGGGAAGAGACATTGGCTAACTTATGGATAATAACGAATGCAACGTGTTCGGGTTCGATCGCGGTCAGCCCAGGGGCAACCTGGGGCATATGTACATTTAGGGGAGTCCCGGGAGGGGAGAGAGTTGTCTTCTCCCGGTTTCTCCCTGTTGCCCATGGGTTCCATAGGGGGGGGAGGGTGCACGTTTTCCACTTGCGGGTATAAAGGTATAAGAGAAAGCCAGGGGACTGGGGCAGGTGATATTCGATAAAATGACGATAACAAAGGGTAATACAGTATTGAAGGCCCCACAATTAGATTGTGGTGCTACAATTGTTTCACTCAATGTAAAGGGATTAAATTTACCAGAAAAAAGAGCAAAACTGTTCCGAGATCTTTATCTATATAAAGCTGATATTGCCTTCTTACAAGAAACCCATTTCCAGGAAAATAAAAGTCCTAGACTGTATGATAGAAGATTTGAACAATACTATTATTCTCATTCCCCAGTCAATAAATCTAAGGGGGTCGCAATCTTATTAGCAGGTAAACTTCACTTTAGACTTACAGACACATGGTCAGACACCGATGGCAGAGCAGTTTTTGTTAAAGGTAGTATTGGAGAAGCAAAGATCACTCTGGGAAATATATATGTTCCAAATAAAGACCAACGACCCTTCCTTAATGACATAATAGGAAAATTCTCAGAATTTGCAGAAGGAATTATGATACTGGGCGGAGATTGTAATATTGCCTTAGACCCACTCCTGGACTCTTCCACGGGAAGGTCATTGCTAAGATATACAGAAATAAGGAAAATAAAGAGTAAATTACATACAGAACAATTGTCAGATACATGGAGAGTATTTCATCCAGATAAAAAAGATTATACATTTTATTCAACTCCCCATGTAAGATATTCACGTATTGACTATCTCTTCTTGTCCCATAAACATTTAAATCTTATAAGAAGAGCAGATATTGGTCATATAACTTGGAGCGATCATGCTCCTATATTCCTTGAACTGCGAATTCCACACTTTAAGCGAACTTTCTCCAATTGGAGATTTAATGATAACCTGGTTAAAAAACCTGAACAGGTTAAGATAATTGAGGATGCTCTGTCACAGTATTTCCTGGAGAATGATCGATACGGAACCCCACAGACAGTGATTTGGGAAGCGCATAAAGCTGTGATAAGGGGACAGATGATTAATATGTCAGCATACAATAAGAAGAAAAATATACAGGAAAAAATAAATATACTGTCTCAAATAGCTCATATCGAGAGTAGACATAAAGCATCACTGGACTTGATAACATATCAGAGATTATTGAATTTAGGATCACAGTTAGCTTCAATACAAAATTTCAATATTCACCATTCCTTTTTGGCTTCAAAAGCCAAAAGGCACCTGTTCGGGAATAAACCTGGAAAGTTTCTAGCGAGTTATATAAAATCTAAGCGAGTAGCAGCATTCATTCTTAGGATAAAAGATACAGGGAATAAAATCCGGAACCTTAATGAGGAAATTGCGGAAGTCTTTAGAAGGTATTATGAACACTTATATAACCTTGCAAGTGGACAGACAGATAGACAATATAAGGAAAAACTGAAGGAATATCTGGATAAAAATCTGCCCCAAAAACTTAAAAAAGACTGGGTTGAGAGCCTTGAGACTCCTATAACAGAGGAGGAGTTGAGAGCTACAATTAAAAGTTCACCATCAGGCAAAAGCCCAGGCCCAGATGGGTTCCCCATAACATATTATAAGGTATTCTCGGAGATATTGATCCCCCAGTTTGTTAAAACATTTGAATCACTGTCTGTGGGGGGGCTCCTTCCGAAACAGGCTCAGGAAGCACATATAGTGGTCATTCCTAAGCCCGGAAAAGATCCACTCCTATGCTCAAGTTATAGACCAATATCTTTAGTGAACGAGGATATCAAATTGTTCTCCAGATTACTGGCAAATAGGCTGAAAGGGATCCTCCCGCATCTCATTCATGGGGACCAGGTAGGATTTGTCCCTGGCAGGGAGGCTAGAGACAATACTGTGAAAATTTTAAATTTGATACATTATGCGCAGGAAAATATGGTCCCTATGCTGCTGCTCTCGGTAGATGCCCAGAAGGCATTTGATAGGGTAAGCTGGCCCTTTATGTTGGGAGTATTAAAACAACATGGAATTGGACCTAGGATGGGCAGATGGATAAGTGCACTATACCAGACACCCACAGCCAGAATTAGGGTCAATGGAACACTATCGGGCCAGCTTGCCCTATCGAATGGCACAAGACAGGGGTGTCCCCTGTCACCGCTTCTGTTTGTAATGATAATGGAGCCTTTTTTAACAGCCCTGAGATCTAATCCAGATATTAGTGGAATGAGACTCGACCAACATGAGTACAAGATTGCTGCATTTGCTGATGACTTATTACTGATTGTTACTCAACCCATAGTATCCCTGCCTAATATATTGAAGGAAATGAATGTATATACAAGTCTGTCTAATTTTAGGGTGAACCTGGAGAAATCAGAAATATTAAATGTGGCGAAACCGGCCTCGCCACGTGTCCTTGGAGGGGGCTGCTTGCCCGCCTCTTGCCTTTGGACCAGACTTTATGTGAATGTGTTATACCCCAGATAGGAATCCCATGGAGCCCATTCGTATGAAACTGACTGTAAAGACTTTGGCTCCATGGCGATTAAACTGTATTTGTGTGGTCCGAGCGCCATTCACTTAATAATGTGCGCTCAGACCTGAGCTATCTGGGGATATGTGAAATGTCTGTGTGTTATGTGTAAAATGTGACTTTATGTATTTTAAAGTGTTTTGTGTCTTTTTGCAACCATGTGCTTAATGGAGTCTTGTGTCTGTCCTGGGAGATAATTGAATTACTTATCTCCAGGATTGAAGACTCTGAAACTGGTTTGGGCCAGAAAGCCATGCTTCATTTAGTCACAAAGGACTTTTTACTAACTTTTGAACCCCTTGTCTGATTTGTGCCATTTTTGAATATGTTGTTCCCCTGAATGGATTGATTGTGAATATGTAATTTTATGTGAATGTGATGTATGGTTTTGGAGTTATGAAAGTTATTAATATTGTATAGAACCTGTATATTTTAGCTTGGAGATAATTGAGCTGATACAAAGGTTAACTCAATTATCTCCCAAGCAGAGGAATGTACTGTAATTACTAGGATCCAAGTCTTTGTCCTATTCACTGTGTTTTCCCCAAGTTAAGATTGGATCCTATCTTTAATCCCTGTTTTTGTCACCTCTCCCATTGTCTTATGTAAGTCATTTAGTTTCCTGTGTGTATCTGAGCTGGGCACCTTTGTATCCTGAAAGGTGTGAGGCAGGATTTCCCTTTGTATGTCCTTAGGTTAAATTATAATCCTGTTATAGTTCCTTTGTCTAATCTGGTTTGTCAAGATGTTCAACTGTATATATTCTGTGTTTCTGTATCATTAAAGAGTTCCTGTTTTAACCCTCAAAGTGAAGTGTCGTCTCATTATTGGGGGAAGGATTTATTGTATGCTGTTCCAGTTTGACTGCTAGGAGAGTAAACCTATTCGTATGGTTCCTATTCAACTGTCTACAGCATTCATATGCTTGGGAGAATTTATTTGTTTCTCCGGGTCAGTGATTGTGGTGTCTGCCAGAGTGCTTGGAGTCCTCAGGAAGCGCTAGGAGCATCCTTCAACGGAGGTACCCAGTCGGGGTGCCAGGCGATCCGTTACAGTGGTGGCAGCGGTGGGATGGCGTCCTAGTGCGAGGTAGAGCAGCTCAGAGACACAGTTCGTTTGGAGTTACAAATTGAGGGCAACGATAGCACACGTGCAGCGCCCTTGGGAGCAGAGGTATCCAGCGACTTGGAGCAGACAAGTATGGAATGCTCTGGCGATGATTGGATGGCCGAGGTGAGGCAGCGAGTGGCCCAGTATGGGGATGATTTACCCATGGAGGTACGCCGGGTGATCTGGAACCAGGTCACGGCCGAGCGAAACACAAGGCTGGCCCGAGAATTCCGTCTGGCGAAAGAGAGAGAGTATGCTCAGCGGAAGGAGTGTTACAGCAGCCGAGTAGAGGCTGCATCCGAGGAGGCTAGCCGTCTCCCCCTGAGGCGGCCGCAGGAACCCGAAGTAGGGGTCCTCATAGACTGGTCCTGTGAGGAACCACAACAGGCAGGTGGAGATGGGACTGGCCCAGATCCCCAGCAGCAGCCGGAGTTGCCAGGTGCGGAAGCAGGTGGTCCTTACTCGCAAATGTTGAGGGACCTCACAGACTGGTCCTGGGAAGACCCACAGATGGCAGGTGGAGATGGGATGGCGGTCTCTCTACCGGCCCTACTGGGATTCTGGGCGGTCGGCCCAGATCTCCAGCGGCAGTGTGAGTCCCAGGGAGCCGAAGGTGCCGTCCTTCCTCCCCAGCGGCAGTGTGTACCCCAGGAAGCAGAGACCGTCTGTCTCGCACCCCAGCCGCAGGACCAAATATTGAAAGGGGAGACAGTTGGTCCCCCTCTCCACCAGCAAAGAGAGGGTCAGGGAGAGGAGCAGGTTACCCCCTCTCCCCAGCGGCAGTCTACAGTTCAGAGAGAGGAGCTTGTTACACCCTCTCTCCAGCGGCAGCCTAACCCACCAAGGGGAGATGTTAAGCCCCGCAACTATGCAGATGGGACTGTAGTCTCTGCACTTGCAGCACCAGGGGTAGGGACGGTCAGTCCTGTCCCCCAGCCACAGAGCAGTGTATCCAGAGGGGAGACAGTCGGTCTCCCCCTCCCACAACCAGGCTCCAACCAGGCTACTTCAGTGGTAGCGCTGGCACCCGGGCAGAGTACCGCTGGTCTCTGCCCACTTAGCAACCCACCAAGGCAGTCTACCTGCCCCCCGCACAGCCGTGGTGAGGCACCTGGACATGGACAAGTTGCTATTTTATCCAGGTGTAGTAACCAGTTATTGTGGGTGGACTGTATTGCTGTTTGTGCTTCGTGGGTGGGTTGCTGGACTAACCAGGGCACTGACCGGCAGGAGGTCAGATACCCTGTTAGTCTGGATGGTAAAGGGGAGAAATGTGGCGAAACCGGCCTCGCCACGTGTCCTTGGAGGGGGCTGCTTGCCCGCCTCTTGCCTTTGGACTATGGACCAGACTTTATGTGAATGTGTTATACCCCAGATAGGAATCCCATGGAGCCCATTCGTATGAAACTGACTGTAAAGACTTTGGCTCCATGGCGATTAAACTGTATTTGTGTGGTCCGAGCGCCATTCACTTAATAATGTGCGCTCAGACCTGAGCTATCTGGGGATATGTGAAATGTCTGTGTGTTATGTGTAAAATGTGACTTTATGTATTTTAAAGTGTTTTGTGTCTTTTTGCAACCATGTGCTTAATGGAGTCTTGTGTCTGTCCTGGGAGATAATTGAATTACTTATCTCCAGGATTGAAGACTCTGAAACTGGTTTGGGCCAGAAAGCCATGCTTCATTTAGTCACAAAGGACTTTTTACTAACTTTTGAACCCCTTGTCTGATTTGTGCCATTTTTGAATATGTTGTTCCCCTGAATGGATTGATTGTGAATATGTAATTTTATGTGAATGTGATGTATGGTTTTGGAGTTATGAAAGTTATTAATATTGTATAGAACCTGTATATTTTAGCTTGGAGATAATTGAGCTGATACAAAGGTTAACTCAATTATCTCCCAAGCAGAGGAATGTACTGTAATTACTAGGATCCAAGTCTTTGTCCTATTCACTGTGTTTTCCCCAAGTTAAGATTGGATCCTATCTTTAATCCCTGTTTTTGTCACCTCTCCCATTGTCTTATGTAAGTCATTTAGTTTCCTGTGTGTATCTGAGCTGGGCACCTTTGTATCCTGAAAGGTGTGAGGCAGGATTTCCCTTTGTATGTCCTTAGGTTAAATTATAATCCTGTTATAGTTCCTTTGTCTAATCTGGTTTGTCAAGATGTTCAACTGTATATATTCTGTGTTTCTGTATCATTAAAGAGTTCCTGTTTTAACCCTCAAAGTGAAGTGTCGTCTCATTATTGGGGGAAGGATTTATTGTATGCTGTTCCAGTTTGACTGCTAGGAGAGTAAACCTATTCGTATGGTTCCTATTCAACTGTCTACAGCATTCATATGCTTGGGAGAATTTATTTGTTTCTCCGGGTCAGTGATTGTGGTGTCTGCCAGAGTGCTTGGAGTCCTCAGGAAGCGCTAGGAGCATCCTTCAACGGAGGTACCCAGTCGGGGTGCCAGGCGATCCGTTACATTAAATATCTCGGCTTCCCCAGGAATGGAAGGGCTTATTAAAAGATCTTTCCCATTAAAATGGTCTAGGGAATACATTAAGTATTTAGGTGTCCATATACCTTGTGACCTGAAGAAAATATTTCAATTAAACTATCTCCCTTTGGTACACACAATAAAGGAAGATATACTTAGATGGACTAAATTAAAAATCTCATGGTTTGGGCGCATAGGAGTGACTAAGATGAACCTGCTACCTAGAATCCTGTATGTCCTGCAGAGCCTCCCGATCCAGGTACCCGAATCCTTTTTTAGGAGTATCAGGAAAGGAATAACGGAATTTGTATGGGCAAACAAACCCCCTAGATTGGCTTATAGATATCTCACTAGGCCTAAATCCAGGGGAGGATTGGGTCTCCCGGACATACAGGATTACTATAGAGCTGTCCATCTGGCCAGAGTAGTAGAGTGGACAAGACCGGCAAATAAGCAATGGGTCACATTGGAAAATTACGGTCTCTTTGTCCCTATCCCAGTAGCCACATGGGTCAGAAAAACCCAGAGAGTGGTAATAAAAACGAGGCATCCGACAATAAATGCTACTGTAAAAATATTTAAAAAACGTAAAGATAATGTGAGGATAGGAGGATCCTTATCTCCCCTTACTTCTCTTATTGCCAATGATGATTTCCCTATGGGGTCTAACCTTGCCATTTGGGGAGAAACTTTTGATCTAGATACTAGATATCCCCGGTTGGGGCATGTTATGCGAAAGGAAGGATTGATCCCTCTGGAAGTCCTTACGGACCATAGTTATCCATCGGTTAAGCAAAGAAAGCTATATGCCCAGTTGCAGGAGTCCATTGATCCTATTCTTCGATCAACCCAATACCCGGAGGTCCTTACCCCATTCGAAACATTATGCGTATTGTCAGAGACACCTAAAAGGGTTATATCTACTATATATGCAATTCTCTCTAATCCAAATGAGGATAATAAGCCCTATTATATACGCGAATGGGAAAGGGACTGTGGTACGGAGTTAGACGAAAAGCAATGGAAAAAGATACTTATGCTTTCCCATAAATGCTCAATTTCAGTAGCAGTCCAAGAAAATAATTTCAAACTTTTGACCAGATGGTATAGGACCCCAGAATTCCTACACAGAATATACCAGAAACCAACAGATAAATGTTGGAGATGTCAGAAGGGAGTAGGACATTTCCTACAAATCTGGTGGATGTGTCCACTAATTAAACCCTTTTGGGATTTAATAGTTAACACTATACAATTGATCTTGGACCCTTCTTTCATCGCTAATCCTATGTCAGTACTACTCCACCACACTGAAATGTCAGTAAACACATATAGGAAATCCCTGATCCCTGTGTTTCTGAATTCAGCAAAGATACTGATACCAAGGTATTGGAAACAGGAGATAATACCTACTTACGGGGAATGGGTGGGAGAAGTAGAACCTAATAGGAGAATAGAAGCTTTAACGCTGTTAGAAGACGAGGGAGCTATAAAATATGAAACCAAATGGAACAGATGGTCACAATATTTGGAGGGACCACTGTTTGCCCCGGGACTGGAACAGATGGTGTAAAACAATGCTCCATGGTAGCCCAGGCGAGGTATATGATAGATTATTGATAGACTGAAGGACCTTTAAGTGGAAGACGTGCAAGGGGTGGGGGGGAAGGGGGGATTCAATGTTTTATATATAAATGTAATGTATGAATTTAATGAACTGTTTTGTAATGGCTGAATATGAAGATGTATATATATTCTGTTTATGAAAGAAAACAATAAAGATATTTGAAATAAAAACAAATGGTAATGATCACCATAAAGGCCAATCCTTATTATCATTGCTCTGTAGAATTGCTGCTCATATGAAAGGCTATCCTTTAAATGTTGAACTGTAAATCTGTTCATCAGACTGCTGTCCCATCTTACATAATGTGTTTCATCCAAATATCATGTTTAGGACTTCCTCTACAGTGTGTCGTTGCTTGCAAAATCCATAAGGTGTGTGTTTTTTTCTTCTTCCTGTTATTAATATTAAGTTGTATATCTGATATCATATACTTTGTAAATAATTCTGATACATTTTATAATCTGTTATAAACCTCTTAGTGATGAGACATTTTGATCTTGACTTTCTCTTGGTGACAAGCACTGTTTTTACATTTCTGAGGTGTTTGTGTTTAGCTGTAATTTTCTTCTTTCTCACATACTGTACCAACACAAATTATTTGTTGTTTTTATCGCCATCATTAGGGCTTTTACTAGATACCATTATGTTCATCATACTTGTAATTTACTACAAAAAAGTCATAAAATATGATGAAAAAATAAAAAAAAAAACACTTTTTATAACTTTGACCTAAAATATAATTTACACAAACACAAACATTAAAAAAAAAAACATCTAAATAGTTTCTAAATGTCCCAAGTTCAGAAATATGCTTGTTTATGCAGTTTTTTTGTGAGTTATGGGGTAAAAACCAAAAATAGTGTTTTTTGTTTTTGACCTTTTGACCCCAGAACGTACCCTAAATTTAACCCTAACTCTAAATTTAACTGCAACTCTACCCCTTGATATATTTTAATTTAATTGTATCCCAATCCCATATGCTAACCCTAATTTAACTGTAACCCTAGCTGCTATTCTAGCCCTAACACTAGATTTAGGCTAATGAAGTCTTTTATTTTCATTGCAATGTTGCTTGACTGCCTTTAGGGGAAGTCAATCAACATATTCAGAGCATTGGAAGTTCATTATTTTTAATTTCCGTTGCAATGACCACAAGAGGGCACAGCCTTATTGCAGGAGCATGCGATCGTGGGTGCCCCAGAGCCAGAATTTCAGTGCTGGCTATTGCCTAAACATCGAGTATAGCATGTGAGTGAGAGACGCATGTGAGTGAGAGACGCAGTGTGTGTATGTGAGAGACGATGCGTGTGTGTTAAAGACGCAGTGTATGTTTGAAAGACGCAGTGTGTGTGTGTGAGAGAGAGAGAGATTGTGTGTGACAAAGCTCATCTGGGCTCTTGCCCCAGATCATTTTAAGACCTAGCAATGACCCTGGATGTGTGATAGTTTTGTTAATGTTCCAGTGTCTATCTAGATCTTTGCAGATTTCCTGGGCTTTTTATTTTAAATCAGGTGGAAAAACACAGACTAAAGTCAGTACTGTGAGGCTTAGGAGGTTTGAGAAGAAGCATAATAGTGCTTTCCATAGCCATGAACTAATTTTCTGTTTTAATTAAATGTCTTTTTGATGCTTGTGTATAAACCTGCTCCTAAGAATAGTATTTTGTTCAGTAAAAAATTGGATGTCACTGCAATTTCTCCCAATCCTTTGATACTGATCCTTCGATATGTTCGTGAGCCAGAGTTGTAAATGATGATGATGGTTTGGTTTTTATGATGTTATTTTCTATGTAGAAAGTTTAAGAAATGAATGGTGTTGGAATGGGATTCTGAGGGGAGTATGATATTTCAAACATTAGAATTGAGATATGAAATTAAAGCCTCTAAAGATGATTGAGTTCCTTTCCAAATTAAAATCACATCATCAGTGTATCGCCACCAAGACCGCAGCCAAGGGGTTGACGTCCAGGTTAAGAACCCCAGACCCCCATTTAGATGTTTGCATAACTTGACACAATATTGGTACCACAGCAGTACCACACTTCTGTAAAACAAATTTACCCTCAACAAAGAGATAATTATGCTGTGAGATGAATATGGCCTCATCACCAATAAAATTCATCTGTGAGGGTTCTGCATTGGATGCTCCAAGAATATGGCATAGGGCACTCACTCCATGGTAGTGGGGAATGCATGTGTAAAGGGAGGTGACGTCTGCTGTAACCCACACGTATGAAGGGTTCCATATTACCTTTTCCCACTGATATACAATATATGTTGTGTCTTTGATGTAAGACAGGAGAGCAGTGACAAATGGTTTGATAAGTATGTCAAGATAGTGGGATAGGTTTGCTGTTGGGGACCAAGTTTCTGTAATGATCAGCCTCCCAGGAGGGTTCTGTTGATCCTTGTAAATTTTAGGGAGAAAGTAAAAAATAAGGTACCTGTGGGTATTAGGTATTTAAAAATTAAAATGCTCTATTATCCAGGATACCTGAGGTGTCATTAGTAAGGTGGGATCATGAGCCAACAGTTGATAATTGCGGGTGTCATTAAGAATATGGTTTGATGGCATTAAATAATATTCTCTGCTCATTATTACAATACCCCCACCTTTGTCAATGGGATGGTCACCATGGTATTGCCATTTGATAATTCAAGCAGAGCTTTTTTCCTGGTAAACTAAGATTCCATTTGTTTTATAGCTGGATTGAGTACAGATTTATTGGACTTTAATCCATTCCATCTTAGAAAAGAAGGGATAGAGTCAAAAGACTCCTTTTTCCCTTGAAATCTTTCCTGTGATTAAACTATGTTGTCCCTCATGTTCCTATTCATCCCATCTATTTGTACAATGTTGTTATGCATGTATATATCCCTGATAGTAGCGTAACATGCTTTTTCTATCTCCATTAAACTTTTATGTATTAGGTCCCACAGTTTTTTGTAAGTAATATACCTTTAATTACGGACATCTTTTCATAAGGTATTATACCGTTAAAGAACAGAGGTGGCATTTTATTTATCATAGACATTGAGCCCTATAAACCCTGATGAATACGGGGTTGAAACGCTCTGATATTTTGGTCTTCTTGCTCTTAGCCACCATAGCTATCCAGACGTTGTCACCTGCAGAGATTGTTTGTGAGCTCCAAAAATAAAATTATATGCAGTTTCCAGATACTGATTTCCAAGTGTTCCCTGCAATAGTGAAGGGACTTTCTATGTGCAGATATTGCTCTGATTCTGAGTAGACTGTAAAAAGTAAAGTCACATCATTTCTGCCTCTAGACTGCAGCAAGATTATAACTATTAGGTGTGATTATGTTACACCACCTTATCTTGGGGCCACACTTGTGAGTACCAGTTCTTCTTGTATACTCCAGCTGCTTATACCATCTACATTATATACTCTTTTTTTTACAGCATTTGGGTTTCCTTTTGAAACCCCCCAGTGCCATTTCATTAAGTGTGTAAAAAGTGAGACACAGGTGCTACTCAAACTGACCAGATGCCAAAATAGCACAGTAAAAAAAAAACAATAAAACACAATAGATATGTCATGTGGTTGGAATGTGAAGATGTGTGTGTGTGCGGAGCAGGGGTGTGGCTAACGGCAGCTGGATGTGATTTTGTGGAGCACAGCAAGCACCGAATGCTAAGCACCCAGCGTCTTCGAGAGTGAGCTGGCTATCCCCGGCTCTTGTGACAAAGGAATTGATGGAGGACTTTCTGAAACATCTGAGAGTAGTGGAGGAGAAAGAAAGTGCTGGAATACACAGACGACAACTCCACCTTGTGCATCAATAATCTGACTGGCTCAACGGCAGCACGGGATATTCCCCTTATTGGACCTGTAGATCTGGGCAGGAGCAGTATATATATATCCATCTCAAGTAAGTAACTTTCTGTGTTTATTTTTCCCACATGACCTGTATACATTGATCTTTAATTAAGGGAATACCTGATAAGGGCACTGCAAAGAGATACTTTAATCAAGCTATCACATATATCAATCTGTAATGGAGGGAATATCAGTTCCTTACAGACTTATTTATGTTCTACTAAACCTCTTTTTTATTGTCATGCCCAGCCTCTACTAAGGGGCCAATTGAGTGGATACCACAAGGCACGGTGTAACGTAAAGGTGAAGGCAAGAGAGAGGGGATGAGAAGTAAGAAAGAAAAAGGGGAAGAAGGGAAGGGTTAAAAGTGTGCACCCAGCGACCCCTCCCCAGAGAGTGGGCTTGATACAGCCTTATACACTGACTGGTCTGTGTTATGCCAATTTACCAGCTAGCTATCACAGTCGGACTTGAATCCAGGGGAGCACCTGCTGGTAGCACTTAGTACTGGAGTAAAATCGTGAACTTTAACTGAACGTGGGCTAACTGGACTATTTATAATCACTCTCCGGTTACCATTGTATTTTGACTACAAAAGGTTAATACCTTCCTAGATCATCTTGAGGTGATACACTGTTATACGCTTTGAAGAGCACTTGAAGTAAAGGTTAATAACTCTCCCGCCCTCTACTTTGATATATATAGTCAGTTCATATTATTGACAAATGGGCCCAAAGGAAGGTAGAGGGGCAAAATCTGAGAAACCAAGAGAATCAAGTAACCCAACCAAGCCACATCCTATAAGTGCATACTATTCGCCGAGGAGTCGGACCAGTATTTCCACTCTATAAGATAAATCATCTCCCGAACAGATTATTGACCCTCCCTCTTTGTAAATGGAGACTCAAGTTACTTTGGGTACCTTGGAAAAATACCTGGACAAGGCAGATCTTGATAAAAATCTACTGGAATTCAAAGAGGAACTGCTCCAGCTGAAGGTGACTATACAGTCCCAATCACAAGGGATTGCATCAACACAGCAAAAAGTGGAAGACCTACAATCCCAAAATGGGCTACTTAACAGTTTCCAGAATGGAATTTAAAATTGCAGATCTGGAAGATAGATCAAGACACCAAAATCTTAGAATCCGTGGGATTTCAGAGGAAATAACCAACCTAGAACAATTTGTAACAGAGTTTCTATCAGTCTATGTTGATCCCAAACTGTTTGGAATGATCCCTATTGAAAGGACCCATAGACTACCAAAACCAGCTAGTCTACAGCAACCCATCCAAGGACCACAGATATTTTTCAATCAACATTTATACAGATTTATCATTAGCCATTGGGTTGAACAGGAGGAAATATGGGATTTACACTGCCTGCTTCAGAGAACAGAACATCCCATACACTTGGGGCTTTCCCACAAAACTGAAAATATTCTACAAGGATAAGTCACATATATGCTTTGATCCTCAGCAAGTTAAAGAGAAACTCTCTGCGTGGGGACTCTGGAAGATCTAAAGTGACCACTCAGTGGCCTGGCTGAGGAAGAGGATAATACTGAAAGGAGAATGACTGATCCATATCCCTCCACCCGGAGTTATAAAGGGGGAAAATTGCTCTCCACTCGGACTGGGACTGCAATCATCCGATTTATAAAAAGGATAGAAAAGGAAAGAAAAAAGATGTTTTTTCTCTCTCTAGGAATAATAGAGAGGACTCTACTAGCCCTAAAAGCCTGGGGTGGGAACTCTGCTATTTAAAGATATATATATATTACTAAGGTAAATTCATGCCAATGCTTGTACACATTTTATGAGAAAATCATTATGGTTTTTTTCTCCTTTTCTCTTTCTGCTTCAACTGATTGTTGTATTTTGATGTTAGAGTCGATTTGTTTGGTCGCGCCTCTTAACCCTGATGGTCCAGGGTTTTTTTCAGTTCATAGCCACATGGTGGCCGCCGTACCACTGATGGAAGGTTGACTGTTTTATGTTGTTATTTGTCTGTGTTCCAGGGGAGCTTCTTTAGCATAGGTGGTCTGGGGGGGGGGGGGGGTCCCAGTGTAGGGGGTGGGAGGGAGGAGACATGGCCTTTCAATGTTCCTTAAGTTTGTTACAATCAATGCGCAGGGGCTCTATGTACAAGAGATCATACCGCTACGATATGTTAATAAGAGAAGAGGTGGATGTGGCATATGTAAGCGCATTGAGACACATTGAAAAGCAGAACAGTCTGACCTATGGAAATTTCGCAGATTCCTATATATATTTGTTTCCTAAAACTTTATATAATTTGGATGAATCTCAGGCTACACAGCAAGACATGAAAGAATTCCTTGAGGGACTTGACTTCTACCTCTGGAGAAGTTGTGTATGTTAAACCAACCTTTTCAGCATTGGAGATCTCAAATGCAATAAAAGATCTAAAGGAGAGTAAGGCCCCAGGGTCAGATGGCTTTTCAGACATTTTCTATAAGAGTCTTGAGCCAGTGGACTCCCCAGTACTACACTTAGTCTATAATAAAATTGATGGAAATAATAACTTCCCAGAGGAAATTATGGTGGCCAGCATATCCCCTATAGCAAAAATAGATAAAGAGATAAAGATCTGACTTTGGTCACAAACTATAGGCCAGTTTTCTTAATCAACATGATATAAAAATATACTCTAAAATCCTGGCTCAGAGATTGAAACTAGTCACCGCTGATCTGATCCATCAAGACCAAGTGGGCTTTATGCCAGGTAGATGTATGGAGGACAACACCCGGAGAGTTTTCAATATCTTGGAGGAAATACATCAGCAGGAAATCCCCTCTGTCTTCTTGGCCTTGTTAACTGGTGGTTCTCTTTGAAACTCTCTGGGGGTATTTGGCCTCTTGGGCCTCTTCCTCCACTTCACAAATGCATTATATAAAGCCCCCTCAGCCAAGATTAAGGGCCCCTCAATACCATATGACTTTTTTCCAATTTTTAATGGTATGAGCCAGGGTTGCCCCTTAGCCCCATTCTATACACACTAGCTATAGAACCGTTTGCAACATCACGTAGGAGGAAGCCAGCTATTTGGGGTATTGAAATCAGCCGATAGACCCACACTATTGTATTATATATGGATGATGTTTTACTGTCCCTCTCTTCAAATTGGGTTCCATTCTGGCCCTAATGAAGGAGGTGTTTAGTTATTTATCAAATTACAAACTAAATCTTTCCAAAACTAAGGTGATACCACTTTACTTGAATGACACTAAAAAGGAGGGACTGGAAGTTAAAGGGTATAAAAAGGGTCTCCCTGAATAAATCAACTATCTTGGTATCACTTTCTCTTGGAAGATGGAAGAGATAATCGATTTGAACTATACTATACTAAAAGCTTAACTGAAGATGCTGTTTTAGTGTTGGGAAGGTGTAGAGTCATCATGGCTGGGCCTGATAAATATCCTTAAATCATATGTAGTTCCAAAATGTTGTATCCTGGAATATGGATAGATCAAAAAACCTAGACTAGTTAAGTATTGAGAAACATAGATGTAGCCAACTTGATCCTTTTATGTTAGTGTGGGTGTCCCCAACACAATATAGAAAGCTAAACATCCCCGGCTTTCTGATTTGAAGCCTTATTTCATCTCTGTACAAGATGAGAAGACGGTTTAACCTTCGGCTCTATTCGTCTAAAGCTTCCCCACTGGAGGTGATGGAATGTAACTAACTTAAAACTGGACATTTGGATTAAAATGTTGGGTGTCAGAGATATTGAACATTAATCTCGAGACTGGTACATATGAATAAAGCAGAAGCCAAGGATAACAAGATGGATGCAAGCAACCTCCATTTTGTGACAGTTTTTGGACATGCTTCTGTGTGTTCAAATCCTATTCTGTGTCCCTGAGGTTAAAAGAAAGTCTTTCCCTAACTCTGTTATCTGAAACCAAATATTTTACTGATAAGTTCATAGTATCACCGGAACAGATAAGGTGGCCATTGTTAGTGGTTTATGACTCTAAGCCTCATTATATTGATGCATACCCAGCTGTGTACATACTAGAGGAGAAGGGGGGCTTCTCTGCAACTTGCTAGCCCACCCAAACATTAGCCGAACGTGACAGACACAGACACACTGAGATTACTTGGATTTTAGATTTGAAGAATATAATAAGGGTTATTATAAACACACCCAGTTGATTCTAATCGCTCATTAAAATATATAATTATATCACACCTTCACTAATAAATATGTAAAGTATAATTAATCCTACATATTAATTATACTATTGTTTTTATTGTTTTATTAGTGTGATATACATTTTATTATAAGTTTTTATCTAATGTGAAATGATAAGAATATTGATAAGAATATTTACTCCAATTTGAAATTATATTAACACTTCTATATTTCAACATATATATTTTCTCACATTATACTCACAATCCAGGTATAGCTATAAATCATGACATCATCTCATTTAAATTAAACACACCCATCCATTCAATTGGCTAAAAGTTACAGAAACAGGGTGTGAATCTGTGATAAGGTTTGGTTGATAAGCTGATACGGGAGGTGTAGAAGGGAGGACCTGAGATACCTGAAAAGACCTGGGGAGACTGATTTGGGGAGAGCGGCCACTAATGGGGTGAGAGATGGGAATGTTTTAGAAAAGGGCTGAGTCTCTCTTCTTCTGGGGAGAACTCAGGAATATGAGGCTTTTAATAGCACATGTTCACTATAACAATAGAAATCTCCATACCCATAGTATTGAGCTAAGTCCCAGGAGTAACTCCCATCACTCAATTCTTCAATGGAAGGAGTCTCAACTGCAAACCAACCTCTGCCGGTAATGTATAAATGTGGTAATTTGTTTCTAGCATAATCTAATTTTTTATGGATGTCATTAGCATATATATTTGGGTAAATTTTACTTAAATCCCACAATTTCTGGGATCTATATGTTTTAGCCTGGTGTTTATCTGTCATCCTTTCTGCAGAAGGAAGCCAGAGGAATATCCTATAGAAATTACCAAGAACCATAAGTTCTTATAGTCTAGCTATTTACCCAAATATGTAATATCTAATCTCCAGAGATTAACTAAAATTTGTATTCTTAAAGTCTAAGCTAGAATACATACATTATCATTTACCGAGCAGATTAAGAAATAGCCACTTTGAGTAGTTATATGATTTAGTAATATTACCTTACCTATGCAGAGTATATGTTGGTAATTTGTAGGTAATTATGGTGTACTGTCATTAACCATTTTAAATACTAATCATTATCAATGTATGTTGTATCTAAATAAAATGCATGGTCATCTTATGGTCAGAAACGTATTTAATAGTAAATTATTCTACATGCATGTTGATATAGGTACAGAGCTGCATAATTCATGTTTTGTCTTACTTATGTTATAAGTCATACATGTGAATTATGATTAAAAATCTATTGATATTATATTTTGTTGTTATGCTATTTTGCTTACCGTTTGATCTTTATTCTATATTTGATAAATTCATTATTAATTTATTAATAATTGTTGCATTGTATTTACTTTTGTAAAAAGGTCATCCAAACTCTCACATACATAATGAATTCTTGATATGGGTATTTTTAGTCGGACCCATATATATGAATCATTAATTTTCATATGTTTTATGATTCATAATTAATAACTCATATTCATATTTTTATGGTTATTAATATCCAACATGGGAGACCTATCTGTAGCAGACTATAGCAGACCAGCAGTATCATTTTTTTAATGAATTGTTCGGCTATATCAGAGTTAGACACTTTCTTGTTGCAAATCCTCGATCTGAACCAGATTTTTGGGATAATTTCTTAATTACAACAGCTCATAAGAACTTGTCTTCCAAAATTAGGAAAATGCCATCTGATCAAACATCAGTAGGGAAGGCCAAATCAATAAGATCTTTGGATAGGTACCTGACACTTGCGATTACCAACCACGAGTGGCTTTCAGCTTGGCGGACTACAAGGAATGCCATTCATTGTATCGAATTACAAGAACAGTATTTTAAATTGCTACATAGATGGTACCTCGTCCCGTCTTGCCTAGTAAAATATAATACAAATTGTAACAGCCTATGTTGGCGGTGCCAATTAGACATGGGTTCACAGGTCCATATCTGCTGGCATTGTGCATATCTCTGGCCCACTTAGAAGGAAAATGTTGCATACTTTTAAACTAGTGGCTGGGCAGGACGCAGAGCTGGCACCGCTGACCTTTCTATTTCATGTGGGATTTTCAAAGATAAATAAATACCAGAAATATCTACTAATAAACATCTTTCAGGCTATTAAAATATGTATAGCTAGACTGAAAAAAAACGTAATTCCTACGTGGCCAGAAATTTGAGCCCAAATAGCTTTCCAAGCAGGAGCTGAAAGGATATTTTATGGGTCCAAGAGAGACATGTATGAGAGTGTATGGTCAGACTGGGAATTGAGCATTAATATCTAAAGAGATCTTCTGCCCCTGCATGCTGGTTGCTTGTTATGAAGACCTCCAAGCTCTGCCCCTGGCACCCCACATTGAGTGCTTTACTGTATTTCATTCTCCTGGTAATGCAGGGCTCCCCAAAGGACCATTAGCTTAGGGCTTTTGTTCGATCATCCTCTGGAATGCATGTCTTGTGTTTGTCCCAGTTTTATGTTTTGTATTATTTTTATATGTATTTATATACATAGTTGTTTAGGTTAAAAAAAGTTCAACCCTTTTCCTATCACATGATTACCACTGTTGATCCAAAAGAAGGCAAATGAAAACCCCTTCAGCAATTTTGAATTCTGCTTTCAGTGAGGAAAAGAATTCCTTCTTGACTCCGAATGGATCTCCTTGGATCAACAAGCACTAAATAAATATTAATGCCTATACTAACATGCATAGCCCTCTATGCTTCGGCTCATTACAAAAATATCCAGGCCACTTTTAACCCCTTAGTGATAAGACATTTTTACCATGACTTTCCCTTGGTGACAATGGCTGTTTTGACATTTCTGGGGTGTTTGTGTTTAGCTGTAATTTTCTTCTTTCTCACATACTGTACCCAAACAAATTATATATTGTTTTTATCGTCATAAGAACGGATTTCATTAGATACCATTATGTTCATCATAGCTTATAATTTACTACAAAACGTTTTGTTATGGGTCAAAAACCAAAAATAGTGGTTTTTGTTTTTTTCCTATATTGACCTTTTGACCCCAAGCTGAACCCTAAATTAAACCCTAACCCTAAATTAAACACTAACCCTAAATTTAACCCCAAATCTTACCCCTATCCCTTAATATATTTTAATTTAATTTTAACCCTTGTCCCTTATGCTAAAAATTATTGAATTTTAACCCTAACAGCTAATCTAACATTAAGTCTAGTTTTAAGCTACTTAAATCTTTTTTTTTTTTTTTTTACATTGCAATGTATGTTGCCTGCCTCTAGAAGCTCTGACCACAAGAGGGCATGCTGCTCCGTCAATATGGCGCCCACGATCGCTCCATGGGGCGATCATGGGTGCCCCAGAGAGCAAATTTTGGTGCTGGCTATTTCCTTGACATAGAGGCAGGCACGTCCATTGTCAGGAACACAGTTCCCAGCAGGACGTGCCTGACACGTCCATTGTCATGAAGGGGTTAAAGGCATCTAAGGTAAATGCTAGAACCACTTCTTCAGGCAGTGAATTTCATATCTTAACTGTCCTTACTGTAAAAAATCCCTTCTGCTGTCAGAGACAATCTCCAAGTCTTTTTTGAAAAATGTTATTAAAGTATAAAAAAGGACATAAAATATACAATATAAAACACATACATGTATACTTAGATAATTACACTTGGGTGAGCGTAAGATAGATTTACAGTTTCTAGCTTCTAATTCAGTTCCATTCCCCTTTATCTCTTTATTGTTATTTTCATTGTGTATAAAGCAATGCTGTGACAAACAATTCAAGTAATATACAAGTATATACTAAGAATATTAATGCTTAGATCCTTAAAATATGTCACAGTTGTATTCGGGAACAGTACAATAGATTTACATCTAGGTATTAGATGCAGAATATGAATATGACTAGGGCGTTATGTAAATGAGCGGTGGCGTGTTATATATTAAGATGAGGGATTGGCGACTACACCTTCCAAGCCGTATTATAAAAAAGCATGGGGAAGGGATGGGCAATGGATAAAACTACAACCAAACCAGAATTGTGGAAAGAAAAAGGAAAATAAGGGACAGTTCAATAGTAAATATGGAATAAAAGGTAAGTGACACAAGATACAAAAAGGGGTGGTACAAGGGAGAACACACCAGCAGTTAGAGAGCTAACTGCACAAAAAGGGGGCATGCGACCCACATTTTTTGGTCGCAGTAACTCTTGCTCCACAATGAGAGCCAGAGAAAGTGGCTGGAGGGGGATAAACAACTAAGCATGTCAGTGGGGCTGTAACATGATACGAGGTGGGTTGGCACCTTTCAAAACATTGAGTGTAACAACAAGAACAGGTTTCAGGTAAATTTAGTAAATGACGTTGTCACTGGTAGGAGTATTATGCAAAAACACTCATAGCTAATGCAGAAACAATCAGCAAAACTGTCGACAGGCTCAGCTGAGGAATCAGTCTGTAAGTTGGGGTCTACAGTTTGCCGTGGTGGCCCAGAACCATTATGAGTTCCGCTGCTTCTTCCATGTGTTCAATAGTAAGTTGCTTCCCTTCGTTCTATACAGCTAACCTTTGTGCCGGTCCCATATGATATTTGACTTCCCTCTCTCTCAAGTGCAATGTCAGAAGATGCATCTGTCTTCGCCACAGTAAAGTGGCTGATAGTAAGTCCTCAAAGATCTGGAACACTGAGTTAAGCGTGGGTTTCTCTGGGAGACCGCTAATAGACTAGATTTATCATCAGTAGATCTAAGTTTTAATATCACGTCCTGTGGTGCAGTCAGAGGAGCTTTCAGCGCCTTACGGATTCTGAAACAATCCTGGAGCATGGCTTCATGTGGACCACAGTTAGGGCATGTGTGCGTGAGCCACTGTACCAGGTAGTCTCGGAGGGAAGTCGATTCCACCTCCTCTGGTACCCCCCAGAGTCTGATGTTGGTCTGGCAGGTTCTAGTGTCCATGATGGACATGTGCTATGCAGTATTCCTATCTGTCGTGCCATATGATCCATCGTGTCATCCTGGGTTACATGCTTGCTCTTGATATCAGAAACTTCTGCCTTCATCAGGTCCATTTGTTGCTGTTCAGTTTCCATCTCTTTACGGACTCCCACTAGTTCCGTAGCAAGCACCTCTTTAAAATCGAGGAGAAGGGCGCACAGTGTCCCATTAGTGGCAGGTACATCATCCGTATTGGGGTCAATGGCAGCAGTGGCTTGCCTGGTCTTGTCGGATGAATCAGAGTCCGCCGAAGAATCATGCGTGTCTGCATCCAGAGGCACGCTTCGGCGGCGTGTCGCCTACAGGCCTTGCAGCCCTCATGAGTAGTACACCACGATCTTGTCTGTTGGGTTTCTTGAACAGATCTCTCTTCTTCTTCTTTTTATGTCCCATGGCTTTGCCGTGTCTCTGACCCTGTGTGGGACTGGGTTTCGGCGGGGTGGACATATATATAATTGAGTTATGTGCCGGTTGTATACGGAGCCTCTCTGACATGCGACCGACCGCTAGCTAGGCATGCTCCGCCCCATCTCTCTATTTCTTACCCTCTCCTCGTCTGTAAATTCACTACTTTAACAAAACAAATAAAGTAAAGCACATAAAATAACATTAATTTCTGTCATAGTACCTCCTATGTAAGTAGGATTCAGGATTTAAGGGTAGTTTTGTACCTTTCCTTGTTGTTGTTTAACAACATATTCTGTGCCACATAAAGTTATATTCCACTATCTAAATGACCGGGATGCTCCCCCTTGTTAGTGTCTCTATCAATGTATTCCACATCACATACTTCTTGTTATTTATTGTTTATTGTGCCGCTATTCCTCTCTCCCTCTTGCAGAGATATAAAATGTATTCTCTTGCAATCATCGATTTAGTTGATTTTAGTATTTGGATAGCCAGTGCTCTTTGCATTACAGATAACTTCTTTAAGGTAAAATGTAGTAAAGCAACCTGTGGGTTAAATGCCAATTTAATTCTTGTGTAGCCTTATATTAATCTAAAGGCCTCCCGCCATAGGTTCTCTATTATTGGGCAATGCCACCATATATGGAGAAAATTCCCTTTAGCTGAGCCGCATCTCCAGCACTCGCCAGTCATTGTGACGTACATCTTAGCCAACTTGGTCGGTAATAAGTACCACCTGTTCAAGATTTTAAAATGTAGTTCCCTTTTTAGGCAGTGTGTCACTTTATTCACTTGGTTAAGAGAGGTCAGCCATTCTGTTTGTGTGATAGTACATGACAGGTCTCTTTCCCATTTTTGCATTGATTGGGGATTTTGTATTTCAATTTTTAAATTAAATGCACTAAGTTATTATGTCAGTATATTCCTTGCCGAAGTGTCGCTATAAGGGTCTCTAAAGTTTTTTTTTATCATAGGTGTTGTTTCTCTAATGAGAAACTTATCTAAAAATCCTTTTTGTCTTAGATAAGTAAAGAGCTCTTTCCCCGGAAGCTGGAGTTCTGCCTCAATACCTACAAAGGGTTTAATTTTGTCACCCTGGATCAGGTCATCAACCGTCCGTATTCCACATTTTTTACAATTGTTTAAATTAAGATCTTCAGCGTTTAAGCTCAGTGTTATGAGGGGGCAGCACCAAGTACACCTTTACTCACTTGGGTGAATTTCTTAAATTTCTTCCAAAAGAGCAGAATGTTATAGAGGACAAATGAATTTCCCAAAGTGACCTCCCCTTTCTTCCCATGTTTGCTCGTTGCCCAAAAAGGTGAATTGGCTGAATTTCTTAAATTTCTTCCATAAGAGCAGAATGTTATAGAGGACGAATGCATTCCCCAAAGCGACCTCCCCTTTCTTCTCCTGTTTGCTCGTTGCCCAAAAAGAGGGAGCTAGTTCTTCCCTCCCCTACAATTCAATGCTATACCAGCTTTCTTGTTTATGTGGGAGAAAGTTGGCTTCCATAATATTTTTTGGTCTTGCTGTGATTTTGACTCGTAAATATGTTATCTCCTCTATAGATAGACCAAGAGAAGGGGAACCTCTACTTCAGATCCAAAAGATGGTCTGGAGGCTCTTATAGGTCTAACTAGGGAGATTTCATTAAAATAAATTTATGAAGCAATTGGAGAACTTAAAATTAAAAAGTCTCCAGGGCCAGATGGTTTTGATGCCCATTTTTATAAGATCTTACAAAAATAAATATCTCCTTATTTGGCAAGGCTGTTCAATGAGGGAATTAAAAATGGATCATTCCCATCAGGAATCTTGAAAGGCAATATTATACCAATTTTGAAACCGGGTAAAACCCCAGAATTATTAGCAAGCTAAAGACCGATATCCCTTTTTATCTTGATGCCAAGATCTATGCAGGGATCTTGGCAAAGAGGTTAAAATTGGTATCACCAGATTGTCGCTGGACTATCAGCAACTAATCGCTTAAGAACTCTTGCAGATCTGCTTGGGGAGATGGGAGGATCCAATGTTCCCCAGCTGTTCCTGTCATTGGACGCAGAGAAGGTGTTTGACAGGATCAGCTGGGGATATATGTCAAGGGCACTGTTGGCTTTTGGAATTGAGGGAGGAATCCATCGGGCAATTATGGCCCTCTATACAGCACCACAGGGCAGATTAGTTGGCTCAGGTATTCGATCAAAATGGTTCCCGTTATTGAATGGCACATGCAAGGGATGCCCTCTTTCTCCCATACTGTGTACATCTTGGCCATAGAGCCACTTGCTAGAGAAATAAGAGAGTGCCCCGAGATCATAAGTGAAGATAGAGCAGACAGAAAATCATGCTCCATGCGGATGACGTCCTGCTCACGGTCTGGGAACCATTGGATTCATTGAAACAGATTATGGTGCTGCTAGAGCAATATATCTACCTAATTATAAAAAATACCTATCTAATTATAAATTGAACATCACCAAGTCAATGCTTTTACCAATATCACTAGATGATTCCAAAAAAGCAAACTAAAAAAGTACGGTTTGGTTGGGCTAAGGACTCTCTCCCCTACTTGGGAATTAAGATCTCAAAAGACCCAGATTCTTGGCCTCAATTGAATATATTCCCCTTGATAAGGGAAATTAATAATTCATTAAAAAAATAGCGAGGTCTATGTCTTGGCTGGGTAGAGTTAATGCAGTAAAAGCATATATTCTGCCCAGATTTATATATATATATTTTTAGAATGCTACCATTTACCATTCCAAAGTGCTGGTTAGAACTCTTTCAACTGTCTTTTAATAGATTTGTGTGGCCTCTGAAACGTCCTAGAGTCAATTTACAGAACCTAGCAAAAAATAAAAAACAAGGAGGAGTGGGGATGTCCTTAATACAAGATTATGCACAAGTGACTTTGCTGGCCTCGCAATGGTAGTTTAGCGGCATCGCAATGGACTTTTCCATATTTAATTTATAATTCGAAACTGAGCTATATTCCTTTAGTTCGTATATTGATTCGTTTAGTGCCTTGGTGTGGTTGGACAGTGATTAAAACATCATCTGCGTAGAGATTTAATTTTATATTCCCCTGCTCTGTTTCCAATCCAGTTATTAAATGATTTTTCCTAATTGAGTTAGATAATATTGCATAGTTAATGTATATAAGAGTGGGGATAGGGGACACCCCTGGCGCGTCCCATTTGTTTTCTGAAACCAATCCGAGGTGAATACCATTCCCTCTACTCTGGCTACTGGTGCGGAATACAACTGCATAATTGCTGTGAATATGTTTCCAGAGAGTCAAAATGCAGAGAGTGTTTTCTCTAAGAAGGGCCATGCCACCCGATCGAAAGCTTTTTCCCCATCTAGGGCTATAATCATAAACGGGGATTTTGTCATATTCACTCTGTCCAAAATATCTATTATTCTCCATATGTTGTTAATGGGGGATCTTCCTGGAATTAATCCTACCTGATCTAATGAAATCGAGAAGGGTAAGATGTTTTTTAATCTGGCGGACAGGACTGCCGCATAGATCTTAACATCAAAATTTAACAATGAAATTGGTCGATAACTAGATATTAATAACGGATCTTTCCGCTGCTTCAAGATTGGCAGTATTTCAGCTTAAGTCATCTCTTTGGGGATAGTCGCATTATACATGAAATCATTAAAGACATCAGTCAGGTGGGTTATGATACTGTCACTATAAATTTTATAAAATAAATTATTGAACCCATCTGGTCCTGGTGTCTTGTTTTTATGTAGGCTACCAATTACCTCCTCCATTATTATGGGAACATTCAGTTCCTGCCTTTGTTCATCAGAACCTTTCTAGTCTCAAAGTATTTATTTTGGTGCAGACTGGTTACCTGTGTTGCACAATTGTATAAGGAAGAGTAGTAATCACTAAAGGCTTGACCTATCTCTTTATATGTTAGGGGCATCTTGCCTCCATCTGAGATTTTTGATATGTATTTTTTTGCCTTCTCACTCTTTAGTCTGTTGGTAAGCAGCTTATCTGCTTTATTCCTTAAGTAATAGAATTTGGTTTTCATATATTCCATATTTTTTATTAAGTTTGATTGCAATCTTCTCTTTGATTTGCATTTCTAACCCTTTAATTTTTTCAGAGTTAAGCACTGATAGAGATTCTTTATTTATCCTTGTTATTCCAGTTAATTCTATATACAAGTCTGTTAAATTAGGGGGGTTATTTTTCTTATCTCTGGCCCCTAGTTCAATCAGTGCACCCTTAATCATACATTTATAGCTACACCATACCTATAAAGCATAGTCTACTTGGACCTTGAACTGTGGGGTCCAACAATGAGACCATTACTTCAAAAGCTTTTAGGAAACCGACGGCAGCCAATACGATACTGCATGCTACCAGCTGCCACCCATCTCATGTAAAAGACAACGTTCCTACAGGAGAATTTGTTTGCCTAAAACGCAATTGTTCAGATACATTGGACTTTGACTTAAGTGTGAAAAAGCTCTAATCTAGACTTCTAAAGAGAGGTTATAACTTGAATCTAATAGAATAGGGTAAATGAAATAGATAGAACACAGTTACTCACCAAATGTAGGACTACTAAACAAAATACCCAAATAACATTTTGGTAAAACATATTCATTGAAACAACATGTTAATTGCTGCACCTCAAATGTAATCTATACAATAAAATGTAAAAAATGTGGCATAATGTATGTTGGTCGTACATCGCGCCAACTTAAGGCCAGAATTAGGTAACATTTGAACAACATTGTGTCAAATGCAGGTACAAGCATGAGTGATCATTTCCATGTGTGTTCTGCAGGAAGCACAATGCCATTCAAAGTGCAAGTAATAGAATGCATAAAACCAGGTCAAGAGGTGGGGATATCTGTCAGGGTTCAACACTGACCTTCTGACTCATGCATTTAAAAGTCACTATTTATGTGCTTATATACCCCCTGCCTCCTCTAGAGGCCTCCCTACCTTACTTTGCTTGTATTCCTTCCCCTCTGTTTGGTGTCAGGCGGGCTCGTTACCTTTTGCTCACACCCAGGAATTTCTGACAAACACTGCTCTTGCATTGTGACCCTGTCCAGGAACTGTGAATCTGAACCGATTGGCTCAACCAACTCAGTAGATGATTTTCAGCATCTCCTAAGACCCTCTGACTACATCAAGATTTATTCAGCTAAGTTGTTCCCTTAAAGCTACCCTTCTCATTTCTCACCCTCGCTAGGGTGTTCCTTATTGCTTAGCTACCCTTCTCATACCTCACCCCCTCTTGGGTGTTCCTGCGTAGCTAACCCTTACCTCTGGCCTTAAGCCTTACCTCTGGCCTTAACTAGGGTTTCCACCTGGCAGGTATTTTACCAGCAGGCCGGTAAAAAATTGGCTTCAGGCCAATGTTAAGTCTGTGGAGACAGTACCGAGGCAGGTATTTTTTTGAAGAAAAGGTGGCAACCCTAGCCTTAACCCTTACCTCTGGCCTTAACCCTTACCTTTGCTTTGTCTACAGTCCCTGCTATAGCTCTTTGTTCATACTGCAGTTCCTACTCAAACCCTTTTCCTTTTCTGCAGTTCTTTGCTAAATTCCCTTTTGTCTCTCCTTCAGTCTTTATTCCAATAACTAGCTCTTTGTTTCCTTATCTGTTCTCCCTCTGCACAATATTTAACATGCAACCAGACACCTCCACTATCCCTGCGCTAAAACTCCTACCTGACCTGGTAAAGGCCCTGACAATATCACACAAAAACTCATCTGTAGAGAAACGTTTTGGATTTTTACATTGGGGACTCGTGTTCCCGTGGGTTTGAACAAAGAATATGACGTATCCTGTTTCTTTAAATAATGATACTGCAAAGAATGGAGAAAATGAACTGCATGGGGTAAATAATGTATGTATATATAAAAGAACGTAAACAGCTATTGTGCAAAAAATACTCCCCCGCCCCCCGCTTTTTCCATCAGAGTTAAATTGTGCGCAAAAAGAAAAAAATACGAATTTTATTGTATATTTGTATTAGACATGTTTCTTTCTTTTTCTGGTATTAAGAGGTATAATCTGACAAAAATTTACAAATTGTAGTATTATCGAATATCAAAGGTGAAATACACATGTCAGCACATGTATGTACAACACATGGATGTTAATTGGGGACAATTACAAAATATGTGTATATAAAATAAAAAAAAAGTGGGATCAATTAGTGTTTATCTTTTTTTCATCTTTCGCCCAATGTCAGATTGTTGTTAACGACACAAATATAACTGCACATATGTTGAACACACTGATCTTTTAAGAATCACTGTTTAAAATAGGGAACTGAGCATTCCCTTCCTGAATTTTTACTTGCCGACTATCCCTTTCATGTCACACCCACTGATTGGATCTAATCAACGAATAAATGATTTAATCTGTAAAGGGGTGTTACATGAAACAGATTGGCTATCTTGTTATATGTTGTCACTATTTAAATGTTGTGTTTTCACTGAATATTTAGCTTGTGATTAAGCGCCTGGTGCGCAAAACGCATCAAGCTTTTTTACATATCTGAACTTGCACTAACTGCTGCTGTGGAGTTACTCACTTTTTATGCAAAATAAAAACTTTTCCACCTTTAATTTGGCTCCTAGAGTGCCATTTCTGCTTCTTTTTCAATTTCTTACTGATCAGTGCGGGTCGAGCACTAGGGGAGGCACCGGAGACCTGGTGTGGTGAGAGACTGTTAACCCTAGACCGGCTTGTCCACCTGGGAAGCCCGGAACATACATTTTGACACCATACCATTGGGGTTGAGATGTCCAGGGCCTTGTTTTCTTTAAAGAAAAGGTCTGTACATCTCTTAGTATGTGCTCTATTTAGGTCTCCTAAAATCAGGTGGTCCTTCAGTCTCCAGTTCAGTCTAGTTCCCTCCGATTCATCTTTCATATCAAGGATGACTGCATTATGGTCCGACCAAGCAGTATCCGAAATCATAACTTTATCTGACCTCTGTATTACTGCTAAGTCCCCTAGAATTAATTCAATCCTTGAATATACTGTGTACACCGTGGAGAAAAAGGTAAAGTCTTTCTCACCGGGGTGCATCACCCTCCAGATGTCCCATAGGGACTTGTCTTTAATAATCTTTGTAAACCTTTGGCCTTGGGAGCAGTCAGTCCTTCTATTTTTCAATTTCCTGCTGAAAGACCTGGAAGTAAAGCTCGGGCTCAGCCATGGAATTTAAGTCTCCCAGCAGTTTGAGGAAGCCCTGTGTATATTTGCAAATTTCACCAATTAATTTGTTCAAGAACCTTAAAGGGTTTACACTGGGTGTAAAAATGTGGTTGTTAATTTCACATACAAATATTATGTACCTTCCCTCAAGATCTATTTCTTGAAACATAGTTCGTACTGCTAGATATTTTGAAAATAGGATTGCAAACCCCCTTTTCTTTTTCCCCTTCAAAGAGGAGCTAATAATTAGTGGATAATTAGTGGATAACATTAGGTTATCTGTATAACTTGTATACAAATTGCATCATTTATAAATCATTTATAGTACTTTCATTACTACTTGTATTATGTTAAAGATTCATATGCCCAATGTTCATACCCCACTTGAGGCACAGTAGTTGGATCTTAGAAATTCCTGTTAGTTCTATATGTTATTTGTGTTGGAAAAAAATACCCATTTTGTTCCCCTGTGGCCCTGGGGAAATGAAGCCTTGTCTCAATGGGTAACACTAATCTCATATCTTAAGTCAGTTTGTGTAGCCTTTATCAGAGCATTGAAACCTTAAACCTTTGTATATCAGATATCAGCATCAATTATAATCTAAAGTTTATGTATTAAGTTATATATTTCCACCATTTAAATCCCTTTCCTCACGTGTGATTTGTACATTACTCAACACAAAACAGTTGTTATTTTTAAAACAGAAATTATTCTGTGTTTGATTGAGACGTTTTTGAATAGACCAGCTAAATAATAAAAAAAATATATATAACCAACTGTGATAGATGGGAACGAGAACAAAGAAAAAAAAAAGATTGACATAGGCTCCTTAATTGTTTGTGAATGAGTAAAACATATTTATATATATTTTAAACCTAGCAGCATTTAGTAGTGCCCTCCCAAGTGCTTCTTAAATAACTGAACGTTATTTTCAAACAGGGAAAAACTTTGGTATTGACTTAAGTCCTTGTATCTCTATAAATATACAATAATTAACAGTAGGAGAAAAAATATATATACATAACCTCTTTATTCGCTAATGAGTGTGTGGAAAAAAGAAAATATTATTTTCTTTTTTTTTTTATTATGCAAAGTATATAAAAAAAACATTGGATATTTATAATTACACATTTATTTCAAAATATCCTTGAAGGACATCCCTCTTAGACAACTTTCAACAACACATAGGGAAGCACTAGAACTACCTATAGATAGTGAAGAAGTCAGAATGGCAATACAACAGTTAAAAACTAATAAAACACCTGGACCCGACGGTTTTACAGGTCAATTTTTTAAGAAACTGGCCCCATCTCTAATTAGACATCTTACGGATATGTTTAATAATATCAAAGGGAAAAAAGAGTTCCCTCGTGAGATGCTGCAGGCCTACATAATACCTATTTTGAAACCAGAAAAAGATCCAACCAAGGTGCAAAACTACCGCCCCCGATTTCCCTAATCAATTCTGACACAAAAATATACTCAGCCATTCCGGCACGACGTTTAAAAGTTGGTTTGTCCGATATAATACATTCAGATCAAACAGGATTTATGCAGGGAAAAGCCTCAGGTGATAACACTAGGAAAAATTGTGATCTAATCGGGTATGCTAGATACCAAAAGACCCATGCTGGCCCTGTCATTGGACGCTGAAAAAGCGTTCGACAGGGTCAGCTGGGCCTTCTTAGAAGAGACCTTGAAAGTAATGGGTCTTGGCCCTAATATTATAGACGCAATAATGGCCTTATATACCAATCCAGAGGCCAAGGTGGTGGGGCAGGGGATAGAAGCAAGTTGGTTTCATATAAGTAATGGCACGAAGCAGGGGTGTCCCCTTGCACCATTGTTATATATAATCTCATTGGAACCACTAGCAGAAAAAATAAGATCTAATAAGGACTTCGTAGGCATGGAAATAGGAAGGAGGGAATACAAACTGTCATTATATGCTGACGATATCCTCCTGACCCTAACCAAACCGGAAAAATCATTAATCACCCTCTTGACAGAAATAAAAACATATGGCCGGTTCTCATATTACAAATTGAATGTAGGCAAATCGCAGGCGGCCTGTGTGGCTATGTCCCAAAAAGACATTGAGACATTGAGAAAGGAACACGAGTTTTTATGGTCCCAAAATAATATCAAATACTTAGGAATAGAGATACCCTTGGACGGTAGGGACATATTGGAAATAAATTGTAAAAATTTATTGAATTCCACTCAAAAACGTTTAAGGAAGTGGAGTCACTTACCTATATCCTGGATGGGTCGGATCAATATTGTAAAGGACTATATAATGCCGAAATGGCTATATTTTTTAAGAATGATTCCTAGTCGCCTGAATAAAGACTGGATAAATCGGATTAAAATCTGTTTCTCCGACTTTATTTGGAGAGGGAAAAAACCCAGGATTAAGAGAGAGACCTTAAGTAGGGAGAGAACTAAAGGTGGACTGGGTATTCCCAGTCTAATAAACCTGTGGGAAGGGAGTATGTTAATGCATGTGGTTAAAATGAATTGGGACACGTCCAAGATTCTGGACTGGTACCAGATAGAAACAGAATGGATGGGGGCAGCCCCGGAACAATATCTATGGCTAAATGAGGTAGGTTTCCAGAAGATAATGGGTAAAATTGGAGGATATCCCCTGGGGAAAGTGCTGGATTACTGGCAGGTGACAAGAAAAAGGTTGGGAATAGGGGGAAAAATAGTACAGTCGGCAGCCCTGAAGATAATAGACCTTAATGTTCAGGATCTAGACACGGACAATTGGGTTAAAAAAGGAATCACGCGTATACACCAATTATATCAGGATGGGAAACTAATTAACTACGTAGATTTAAAGAGAGATTACGATCTGCCCTCCAAAGACCTGTTTAAATATATGCGGATGAGACATTACCTTCAGGAAACAGTCCTATATGATTGCTATGAAGATATGGTTGGGGATCTGATGTCCTTGATTGATAACAACTCGGGGGAAATTTTTTTTATTAAAAGCATGTATGGAATTTGTGAACTTGAAGAACGAAGGCAGTATCCCAAATACCTGGGAAAAGTGGGCTACAGAATTACAATCTGGGGACAGGGAGGGGTGGCAGCAAGATAAATGGATGAGAGCATGGAACGAGATCAGAAAGTTTGTTCATTGCCTAAACCTCCAAGAGGTATATTATAAATTGGTCCATAGGTGGTATAGAATTCCCTGGGTGATGAATAAAATAGACCCGTCCAAGTCCCAGAATTGTTGGAGGTGTGGAAAGGGAGCAGGTACATGGGAGCACGTGTGGTGGTCTTGCGAAAAGATAAAGGGATGCTGGTCAATACTGTTTAGAATAATATCTGAAATTATTAATATAAAGATTAAACCCTGTCCACAAAAAGCACTTCTTCATTAAACTTGGGAGAAGTGGGAGGGACACACCTTGGAATAATACATCAGATGCTTTTGCAATGAAAGTCATAATCTCAAGAAACTGGCTCCAACAAAAAGATATAACATGGCCACAAGTGGCGAGACAGATAAACCTCCAAAGAGATATGGAAAGAGGGTATTATGGAGCAAAAGTCTCTATAGAGAAGTACGAAGCCATATGGCAGCCTTGGAATGTAGGATATAGGGGAATATGAACTAGTATTTAAACGAAGAGTCGTAATGGAGGGGATTCCGTCGTTAACTCGCACAAGAATTTTTTTTATTTGTAATTCTTTATGTCGTTTTGGCCCTTGAAGCATTAACATAAGTGTACCCAAACACAGCTGATAAGGCTTTATAGGATATATATGGTTGTACAAGATGTTAAAATGAATATGAAATTTGAGTTGAATGAATGTATTTTGTACTTTTGCATAATAAAAAAAATGTAAAAAAATATCCTTTTAATATGCATTACTATCCATTCATACGCACATTCATACACCCATTCAGACATCGCACCCTTGGCTCTATTTCTTCAAAGATCTGATTTTATTTATTCAACAAGTGGACCCAGATATGATAGTAATTTTCTTATTTCTCATCATTATTTAAGAAATAACCCCTTTCCATAGTTGCTCGACAGTTTAGTTGTATAAAAAGATCTTCCATCAGAATTTGCCTAGTAGACTTCCAAGCCCGTGCAATCAGGAGTTTTACTGCTGAGAACACATGGACCAATAAGAATCCTATTTCCAAATTATATTTGTTTAATCCTATATGAAATAATATCATCCTTAGATCGTATGGGATTGTTCACCGGTGATATCTGACAAGATGAGCAAGACCTTTTTCACAAAAACTTTTATAATTTCGCATTCCTACCACATATGTCCCAGGGTACCCCTGAATTTTTAACATTTACCGCATAGATCTGATCCTGCGTAGCATCTTTTCAGTTTCACTGGTGACAAATGCCATCTACATATCGTTTTAAAATAAAGCTCCACCAAGTTCAGTGAATGCAGCGCTTTCTTAGTTATAGCTGACATCCATTCATCATCCTCTGCAGTTAAGCCTAATTCCTCTTCCTCTTTATTGATGGTTGGTAAAACATTAAAGGGAGATTCGCCATTTATAATGGAATAGGCTTTTTTGCCATGTTTGCTTTTCCATTGGGCATTAGAAAAGGCACTAATAACCTGATTCTCAGTATGAGGTTTAGAAAGGATTTCTCGTTCAATAAAGTTTTTAATCCTAATAAAGGAATATAGTTCTCTACCGTGCAATCCATATTCCTTGATCAATTCTGGAAAGGTAATAATCTTATTATTCTTTATTAATTGGTGTATATGTTCAATTTTTGCTTCCCTCCATGGTTTTACATTTAAGTCTTATATATCTACCTACCATTTCGATTGGCATTTGCCGCTCTGTTACATATATACAATATTTTTTTTTAATCTTTTTCCATTGTACACTTAAATTATCCACGCTTGGGTTACCTGATACATTTGAGTTATTTAAGTTCCAGAAAAGCTTTTTTACTGGTTATAAGCCTTTCTGTTCAAATACAAGCCAAGGGGCTTTTATTGTATCTAGGTGTGACCATTTAGCCAGATGAGTTAGCATGGCTGCATTATGTATTTTGATAATATCAGGTATATTTATTCCTCCATTTTTTTTGTGGTCTGGATGTCAGATTAAAGGCAACTCTTGAACGCTTACCCCTCTAAATAAATCTATCAACTCTATTCTGAAATAACTTTAGTAGCTTATTATCCAGTCTCAAATGGATTGATCTCAGAAAGAAGTATACTCTGGGCAGAATATAATAATTAACAGCATTTATCCTGCCTAGCCATGAGATGATCACTGGATTCCAGTCATTTATTTTAGATGAACACTCTATCAATAATGATTGGTAATTATTTTGTATCGTTTGTTGGGGGCTAAAGGTTATCTTAATTCCTAGATAATCTATATAATCCGTTTCCAAGTGAATACATATTTTGCCTTTAATTCCGTTAATTCTCTTTTAAGCCAAAATGGGGAACTCGACATTTCCCCAAATTTAATTTGTAATAGGACAGTGTAGAGAATGTATTAATCTCTTCCATTTACACTCTCAAGGAGCTGGCCGGGTTACTTAGTGTCAACATTATATAATGATAAGGGACTAGAAAAAGTGCAAAGGAGAGCTACAAAATTAATTAGGCGATTGGAGGATCTTAGTTATGAAGAGAGGCTTAACAAATTGCATTTATATACGTTAGAAAAAAAAAGCGCCTCAGAGGGGATATCAGAACATTATATAAATTTGTGCAGGGCCAACATAAAGAGCTCTCCAGTGACCTGTTCATTAACAGAAAGGTACAAAGAACAAGAGGTCACCCCCTCAGACTGGAAGAGCAAAAATTTCATAGACAGCAAAGGAAGGGATTCTTTATGGTAAGGACAATAAAGTTATGGAACTCACTACCAAGAGAGGTAGTGGTATCAACCACAATAGATGCATTTAAAAATGGTCTGGATGTTTGTTTTAGGAAAGCAGAACATACAGGGCTAATAATAAAATAATAAGCATTAATAAAAGAGCTCATTGATCCAAGGAGAAATCTGATTGCCTTTGGAGTCAAGAAGGAATTCTTCCCCCCAGGAGGCAAAATTCGAAATAGCTTCCTTAGGGGTTTTCGCCTTCTTTTGGTTTAAAAGCTGGAATGATATGTAGAAGGATTGAACTTGATGGACTTGTGTCTTTTTTCAACCTAAATGACTATGTTACTATATTATATCATCTACGAATAGAGACATCTTAAACTCTTCACTCTTCATTCTAATACCCTCTACTTTTTTATTTTTCCTAATACTTTGAGCCAAAGGCTCCAAAGATATAACATACAACAGGGGGGCCAGCGGGCACCCCTACTGTGTCCCATTTGTGATGTTAAACCATGGTGAAATTACCCCAGATCCCATAATTCTTGTGTTCGGGTACTTATAAAGAGCCCATACAGCCAATCCAAACCAAAGGCCCTAAGGGCCTCTTTGAGGTAGGTCCAGCTGACCCTGTCAAATGCCTTCTCAGCATCTAATGAAAGGGCCAGCACGCACCCACTTCAAGAGCTAGATGTCAAAAGTATGTTTATATTTCACCTGATATTATCCAACGCAGACCTTGAAGGTATAAACCCAGATTGATCTGCATGGATAATTCTGGTGATCATTTTCTTCAACCGGCCTGCCAGAACTACTGAGTAGATCTTAATATCCATATTAATGAGTGATATAGGTCTATAATTTTTAATCTAAGTTTTTTCTTTACCTTCTTTTAAGATATGGCTAATGTTAGCTCTCAGTAGTTTATTTCGCCATTTCTTTATTCAATTTTATATCCTCAAACAGTCCTAGCAGGCAGTTCAATATTTCTTAAAAAAAGGTTTTATAAAAGAGATTGTAGTAGCCATTGGGGCCAGGGGCTTTATTTCTCTTTAGGTCTTGAACAATCTCCTTTAGCTCCACTAGGGTGAAGGGTGAATTCAAGGCCTCCCTATTTTCCTCTGTCAGTCTGGGAAGGTTTAGACTTTTCAGATAGTTCTGGACTAAGGTTCTCTCCTCTGCTTTAGACTTAAAGACATCTCCATGTTTTAAATTATAAAGATCTTGATAACATTCAGAAAAGGCTTTTTCCCATTTTTTTATGGCTTCAGGATGGTTTCCCCTTTATAGACTATTTTGTTTATGCAGTTCTTAATTCTTTGTTTCTTTAATCAATCAGAGAGTAGCCTATCTGCTCAATTCCCTTTTAAATATCATCTGAGGTATAGTAAATTTAGATTTTCCCTTTCCATGGCTCTTTCCTTAATCTTCTCTTTAATGAGTTTAATCTGATCCCATAAATCCTTCCTCATAGTTTCCTTGTGTTGTTGCTTCAATCTGCACAGTTCCACCTGCTACAGCTGGTATGTTAAGCCAGGGGCGTACCTAGAGCATTTGGCACCCGGGGTGGACCCTGAGTGTGACCCCCCCCCCCCCCCCATAATAAAAATGTAAGAAAACACCCACAATTTTTTCAATGTTTGAAAATTGTACAATTATAGATACCAGGAATAGTGTGCCATTCAGAGCCCATTAATAGTGTGCCAGTCAGATACCAGTAATATTGTGCCAGTCAGATACCAGTAATATTGTGCCACACAGAGCCCAGTAATATTGTGCCAGTCAGATACCAGGAATATTGTGTCAGTCAGAGCCTAGTAATAGTGTGCCAGTCAGATGCCTGTAATATTTTGCCAGTCAGATACCAGGAATATTGTGTCAGTCAGAGCCCAGTAATAGTGTGCCAGTCAGATACCAGTAATATTGTGCCAGCCAGAGCCCAGTAATATTGTGCCAGCCAGAGCCCAGTAATATAGTGCCAGCCAGAGCCCAGTAATATAGTGCCAGCCAGATGCCCAGTAATAAAGTGCCAGCCAGATGCCCAGTAATATAGTGCCAGCCAGATGCCCAGTAATAAAGTGCCAGCCAGATGCCCAGTAATAAAGTGCCAGCCAGATGCCCAGTAATATAGTGCCAGCCAGATGCCCAGTAATATTGTGCCAGTCAGATGCCCAGTAATAAAGTGCCAGCCAGATGCCCAGTAATATAGTGCCAGCCAGATGCCTGTAATATTGTGCCAGCCAGAGCCCAGTAATATAGTGCCAGCCAGATGCCCAGTAATATTGTGCCAGTCAGATGCCTGTAATATTGTTCCAGCCAGAGCCCAGTAATATAGTGCCAGCCAGATGCCCAGTAATATTGTGCCAGTCAGATGCCTGTAATATTGTGCCAGCCAGAGCCCAGTAATAGAGTGCCAGCCATAGCCCAGTAATATTGTGCCAGCCAGAGCCCAGTAATATAGTGCCAGCCAGAGCCCAGTAATATAGTGCCAGCCAGATGCCCAGTAATATAGTGCCAGCCAGAGCCCAGTAATATAGTGCCAGCCAGATGCGCAGTAATATAGTGCCAGCCAGATGCCCAGTAATAAAGTGCCAGTCAGAGCCCAGTAATATAGTGCCAGCCAGATGCCCAGTAATATAGTGCCAGTCAGATACCAGTAATATTGTGCCACACAGAGCCCAGTAATATTGTGCCAGTCAGATACCAGGAATATTGTGTCAGTCAGAGCCCAGTAATAGTGTGCCAGTCAGATGCCTGTAATATAGTGCCAGTCAGATACCAGGAATATTGTGCCACACAGAGCCCAGTAATATTGTGCCAGTCAGATACCAGGAATATTGTGTCAGTCAGAGCCCAGTAATAGTGTGGCAGTCAGATACCACTAATATTGTGCCAGCCAGAGCCCAGTAATATAGTGCCAGCCAGAGCCCAGTAATATAGTGCCAGCCAGATGCCCAGTAATATAGTGCCAGCCAGATGCCCAGTAATATTGTGCCAGCCAGATGCCCAGTTATATCATGCCAGCCAGATGCCCAGTAATATAGTGCCAGCCAGATGCCCAGTAATATAGTGCCAGCCAGAGTCCAGTAATATAGTGCCAGCCAGATGCCCAGTAATATTGTGTCAGTCAGATGCCTGTAATATTGTTCCAGCCAGAGCCCAGTAATATAGTGCCAGTCAGATGCCCAGTAATATTGTGCCAGTCAGATGCCTGTAATATTGTGCCAGCCAGAGCCCATTAATAGAGTGCCAGCCAGAGCCCAGTAATATTGTGCCAGCCAGAGCTCAGTAATATAGTGCCAGCCAGAGCCCAGTAATAGAGTGCCAGCCAGATGCCCAGTAATATAGTGCCAGTCAGAGCCCAGTAATATAGTGCCAGCCAGAGCCCAGTAATATAGTGCCAGCCAGATGCCCAGTAATATAGTGCCAGCCAGAGCCCAGTAATATAGTGCCAGCCAGATGCCCAGTAATATAGTGCCAGCCAGATGCCCAGTAATAGTGCCAGCCAGATGCCCAGTTATATCGTGCCAGCCAGATGCCCAGTAATATAGTGCCAGCCAGATGCCTGTAATATTGTGCCAGCCAGAGTCCAGTAATATAGTGCCAGCCAGATGCCCAGTAATATTGTGTCAGTCAGATGCCTGTAATATTGTTCCAGCCAGAGCCCAGTAATATAGTGCCAGTCAGATGCCCAGTAATATTGTGCCAGTCAGATGCCTGTAATATTGTGCCAGCCAGAGCCCAGTAATAGAGTGCCAGTCAGATGTCTGTAATATTATGCCAGCCAGAGCCCAGTAATATAGTGCCAGCCAGAGCCCAGTAATATAGTGCCAGCCAGATGCCCAGTAATATAGTGCCAGTTAGAGCCCAGTAATATAGTGCCAGCCAGAGCCCAGTAATATTATGCCAGCCAGATGCCTGTAATATTATGCCAGCCAGAGCCCAGTAATATAGTGCCAGCCAGATGCCTGTAATATTGTGCCAGCCAGAGCCCAGTAATATAGTGCCAGCCAGATGCCTGTAATATTATGCCAGCCAGAGCCCAGTAATATAGTGCCAGCCAGATGCCTGTAATATTGTGCCAGCCAGAGCCCAGTAAAATAGTGCCAGCCAGATGCCCAGTAATATAGTGCCAGCCAGAGCCCAGTAATATAGTGCCAGTCAGATGCCTGTAATATTATGCCAGCCAGAGCCCAGTAATATAGTGCCAGCCAGAGCCCAGTAATATAGTGCCAGTCAGATGCCCAGTAATATTATGCAAGCCAGAGCCCAGTAAAATAGTGCCAGCCAGATGCCCAGTAATATAGTGCCAGCCAGAGCCCAGTAATATAGTGCCAGTCAGATGCCTGTAATATTATGCCAGCCAGAGCCCAGTAATATAGTGCCAGCCAGATGCCCAGTAATATAGTGCCAGCCAGATGCCCAGTAATATAGTGCCAGCCAGATGCCCAGTAATGTAGTGCCAGGCAGAGCCCAGTAATGTAGTGCCAGCCAGATGCCTGTAATATTGTGCCAGCCAGAGCCCAGTAATATAGTGCCAGCCAGAGCCCAGTAATATAGTGCCAGTCAGATGCCCAGTAATATAGTGCCAGTCAGATGCCCAGTAATATAGTGCCAGTCAGAGCCCAGTAATATAGTGCCAGTCAGATGTCTGTAATATTATGCCAGCCAGAGCCCAGTAATATAGTGCCAGCCAGAGCCCAGTAATATAGTGCCAGCCAGATGCCCAGTAATATAGTGCCAGTTAGAGCCCAGTAATATAGTGCCAGCCAGAGCCCAGTAATATAGTGCCAGTCAGATGCCTGTAATATTATGCCAGCCAGATGCCTGTAATATTATGCCAGCCAGAGCCCAGTAATATAGTGCCAGCCAGATGCCTGTAATATTGTGCCAGCCAGAGCCCAGTAATATAGTGCCAGCCAGATGCCTGTAATATTATGCCAGCCAGAGCCCAGTAATATAGTGCCAGCCAGATGCCTGTAATATTATGCCAGCCAGAGCCCAGTAATATAGTGCCAGCCAGATGCCCAGTAATATAGTGCCAGCCAGAGCCCAGTAATATAGTGCCAGTCAGATGCCTGTAATATTATGCCAGCCAGAGCCCAGTAATATAGTGCCAGCCAGAGCCCAGTAATATAGTGCCAGCCAGATGCCCAGTAATATTGTGCCAGCCAGATCCCAGTAATATAGTGCCAGTCAGATGCCCAGTAATATAGTGCCAGTCAGAGCCCAGTAATATAGTGCCTACCAGATGCCTGTAATATTATGCCAGCCAGAGCCCAGTAATATAGTGCCAGCCAGATGCCTGTAATATTATGCCAGCCAGAGCCCAGTAAAATAGTGCCAGCCAGAGGCCCAGTAATATAGTGCCAGCCAGAGCCCAGTAATATAGTGCCAGTCAGATGCCTGTAATATTATGCCAGCCAGAGCCCAGTAATATAGTGCCAGCCAGAGCCCAGTAATATAGTGCCAGCCAGAGCCCAGTAATATAGTGCCAGCCAGATGCCCAGTAATATAGTGCCAGTCAGATGCCTGTAATATTATGCCAGCCAGAGCCCAGTAATATAGTGCCAGCCAGAGCCCAGTAATATAGTGCCAGCCAGATGCCCAGTAATATAGTGCCAGCCAGAGCCCAGTAATATAGTGCCAGTCAGATGCCTGTAATATTATGCCAGCCAGATGCCTGTAATATTATGCCAGCCAGAGCCCAGTAATATAGTGCCAGTCAGATGCCTGTAATATTATGCCAGCCAGATGCCTGTAATATTATGCCAGCCAGAGCCCAGTAATATAGTGCCAGCCAGAGCCCAGTAATATAGTGCCAGTCAGATGCCTGTAATATTATGCCAGCCAGAGCCCAGTAATATAGTGCCAGCCAGATGCCTGTAATATTGTGCAAGCCAGAGCCCAGTAATATAGTGCCAGCCAGATGCCTGTAATATTATGCCAGCCAGAGCCCAGTAATATAGTGCCAGCCAGATGCCTGTAATATTGTGCCAGCCAGAGCCCAGTAAAATAGTGCCAGCCAGATGCCCAGTAATATAGTGCCAGCCAGAGCCCAGTAATATAGTGCCAGTCAGATGCCTGTAATATTATGCCAGCCAGAGCCCAGTAATATAGTGCCAGCCAGAGCCCAGTAATATAGTGCCAGCCAGATGCCCAGTAATATAGTGCCAGTCAGAGCCCAGTAATATAGTGCCAGCCAGAGCCCAGTAATATAGTGCCAGCCAGAGCCCAGTAATATAGTGCCAGCCAGATGCCCAGTAATATAGTTCCAGCCAGAGCCCAGTAATATTGTGCCAGCCAGATGCCTGTAATATTGTGCCAGCCAGAGCCCAGTAATATAGTGCCAGTCAGATGCCCAGTAATATAGTGCCAGTCAGAGCCCAGTAATTTAGTGCCAGCCAGAGCCCAGTAATATAGTGACAGTCAGATGCCTGTAATATTATGCCAGCCAGAGCCCAGTAATATAGTGCCAGCCAGAGCCCAGTAATATAGTGCCAGCCAGATGCCCAGTAATATAGTGCCAGTCAGAGCCCAGTAATATAGTGCCAGCCAGAGCCCAGTAATATAGTGCCAGCCAGATGCCCAGTAATATAGTGCCAGCCAGATGCCCAGTAATATTGTGCCAGCCATATGCCTGTAATATTGTGCCAGCCAGAGCCCAGTAATATAGTGCCAGTCAGATGCCCAGTAATATAGTGCCAGTCAGATGCCCAGTAATATAGTGCCAGCCAGAGCCCAGTAATATAGTGCCAGCCAGAGCCCAGTAATATAGTGCCAGTCAGATGCCTGTAATATTATGCCAGCCAGAGCCCAGTAATATAGTGCCAGCCAGAGCCCAGTAATATTGTGCCAGCCAGATGCCTGTAATATTGTGCCAGCCAGAGCCCAGTAATATAGTGCCAGTCAGATGCCCAGTAATATAGTGCCAGTCAGAGCCCAGTAATTTAGTGCCAGCCAGAGCCCAGTAATATAGTGACAGTCAGATGCCTGTAATATTATGCCAGCCAGAGCCCAGTAATATAGTGCCAGCCAGAGCCCAGTAATATAGTGCCAGCCAGATGCCCAGTAATATAGTGCCAGTCAGAGCCCAGTAATATAGTGCCAGCCAGAGCCCAGTAATATAGTGCCAGCCAGATGCCCAGTAATATAGTGCCAGCCAGAGCCCAGTAATATTGTGCCAGCCAGATGCCTGTAATATTGTGCCAGCCAGAGCCCAGTAATATAGTGCCAGTCAGATGCCCAGTAATATAGTGCCAGTCAGATGCCCAGTAATATAGTGCCAGCCAGAGCCCAATAATATAGTGCCAGCCAGAGCCCAGTAATATAGTGCCAGTCAGATGCCTGTAATATTATGCCAGCCAGAGCCCAGTAATATAGTGCCAGCCAGAGCCCAGTAATATAGTGCCAGCCAGATGCCCAATAATATAGTGCCAGCCAGAGCCCAGTAATATAGTGCCAGCCAGAGCCCAGTAATATAGTGCCAGCCAGAGCCCAGTAATATAGTGCCAGCCAGATGCCCTGTAATATTATGCCAGCCAGAGCCCAGTAATATACTGCCAGCCAGAGCCCAGTAATATTGTGCCAGCCAGATGCCCAGTAATATAGTGCCAGCCAGATGCCCAGTAATATAGTGCCAGCCAGATGCCCAGTAATGTAGTGCCAGCCAGATGCCCAGTAATGTAGTGCCAGCCAGAGCCCAGTAATATTGTGCCAGCCAGAGCCCAGTAATATAGTGCCAGTCAGATGCCCAGTAATATTATGCAAGCCAGAGCCCAGTAAAATAGTGCCAGCCAGATGCCCAGTAATATAGTGCCAGCCAGAGCCCAGTAATATAGTGCCAGTCAGATGCCTGTAATATTATGCCAGCCAGAGCCCAGTAATATAGTGCCAGCCAGAGCCCAGTAATATAGTGCCAGCCAGATGCCCAGTAATATAGTGCCAGCCAGATGCCCAGTGTTAGTGCCAGCCAGATGCCCAGTAATGTAGTGCCAGCCAGAGCCCAGTAATATTGTGCCAGCCAGATGCCTGTAATATAGTGCCAGTCAGATGCCCAGTAATATAGTGCCAGTCAGATGCCCAGTAATATAGTGCCAGTCAGAGCCCAGTAATATAGTGCCAGTCAGAGCCCAGTAATATAGTGCCAGTCAGATGTCTGTAATATTATGCCAGCCAGAGCCCAGTAATATAGTGCCAGCCAGAGCCCAGTAATATAGTGCCAGCCAGATGCCTGTAATATTGTGCCAGCCAGAGCCCAGTAATATAGTGCCAGCCAGATGCCTGTAATATTATGCCAGCCAGAGCCCAGTAATATAGTGCCAGCCAGATGCCTGTAATATTGTGCCAGCCAGAGCCCAGTAAAATAGTGCCAGCCAGATGCCCAGTAATATAGTGCCAGCCAGAGCCCAGTAATATAGTGCCAGTCAGATGCCTGTAATATTATGCCAGCCAGAGCCCAGTAATATAGTGCCAGCCAGAGCCCAGTAATATAGTGCCAGCCAGATGCCCAGTAATATTGTGCCAGCCAGATCCCAGTAATATAGTGCCAGTCAGATGCCCAGTAATATAGTGCAAGTCAGAGCCCAGTAATATAGTGACTGCCAGATGCCTGTAATATTATGCCAGCCAGAGCCCAGTAATATAGTGCCAGCCAGATGCCTGTAATATTATGCCAGCCAGAGCCCAGTAAAATAGTGCCAACCAGAGCCCAGTAATATTGTGCCAGCCAGATGCCTGTAATATTGTGCCAGCCAGAGCCCAGTAATATAGTGCCAGTCAGATGCCCCGTAATATAGTGCCAATCAGAGCCCAGTAATATAGTGCCAGCCAGAGCCCAGTAATATAGTGCCAGCCAGATGCCTGTAATATTGTGCCAGCCAGAGCCCAGTAATATAGTGCCAGTCAGATGCCCAGTAGTATAGTGCCAGTCAGATGCCCAGTAACATAGTGCCAGCCAGAGCCCAGTAATATAGTGCCAGCCAGAGCCCAGTAATATTGTGCCAGCCAGATGCCTGTAATATTGTGCCAGCCAGAGCCCAGTAATATAGTGCCAGTCAGATGCCCAATAATATAGTGCCAGTCAGATGCCCAGTAATATAGTGCCAGCCAGAGCCCAGTAATATAGTGCCAGCCAGATGCCTGTAATATTGTGCCAGCCAGAGCCCAGTAAAATAGTGGCAGTCAGAGCCCTGCTCGTTTTAAACCACCCTCCTCCCCCTTCCCCATCACTTACCTAAAGGCTGCTCTCTGCTCCCGGACCAACGCCTCCTCCGTGCAGTCTTCCCTCTTGCACGGAGGAGGGAAACACAGTCACCGGATGTGACGTAATGTCACATCCGGTTGCTGTGATATTTTTTTTTTTTTTTTACTTTTTTCCGGCGGCCGCGTCCAGCGGATGCGGCTGCTAGAAAAAAAGTTAAGCAGCGCGATGCGGGGGGGTGCTGGCAGCACGGGTGTCACCCCCGCTGGAGGTGTCACCCGGTGCGGTCCGCCCCCCCCCGCCCCCCCCTCGGGACGCCACTGTGTTAAGCCCCTCTTTTTTTCTATAGATCCAGTTTTAACCCCTTAATGACAAGACATTTTTACCTTGACTTTCCCTTGGTGACAATGGCTGTTTTTTTTGTTTTGTTTTTTAACATTGTCGTCATTCACTATCTTTTATTTATTTTTTAATCAGGATATCAATACCATTTTAAAGGAATTCATTAATCTGATCTGAAACCAAGATATATCATTTTATATTTTAACCCACTGCTTTGTGGCAGAATGTATTTTAAAAATACATCATAGCCTAAATATATAAATCCATATTAGCAAGGTACCCAAGATTTTTTATTTATTTATTTTATATATATTTTTTTTATTTTGAGATTTTCAAGGGTAATTCAATACAAGTTCATGGGGCATTTGAATCGAGAAAGAAAAATGATTTGTATACTGCAAAAGTAAATTACACAGCTATTACATCTTGGTATTTGTATTACAGACAATGGCTGTTTTGACATTCCTGGTGTGTTTGTATTTAGCTGTCATTTTCTTCTTTCTCACATACTGTACCCACACAAATTATATGTTGTTTTTATCGTCATAAGAAGGGCTTTCATTAAATACCATTATGTTCATAATATCTTATAATTTACTACAATAAAATCATAAAATATGATGAAAAAATAAAAAAGAAAACACTTTTTCTAACTTTGACCTAATATATAATTTACACAAATACAATCATTAAAAAATACCCCATCTAAATAGTTTCTAAATGTTGTCCCGAGTTCAGAAATATGCACGTTTCCATATATTTCTGTATTTTTTTTTTAGTTATGGGGCAAAAACCAAAAATATTGTTTTTTGTTTCCAATATTGACCTTTTGACCTCAACCCAAACCCTAAATTTAACTCTAATAATATATTTAACCCCAACTCTAACCCTTATGCTATCCCTTAATAGATTTTAATTTTTATTTAATTTTAACCCTATCCCTTATGCTAAAAATTATTTAATCTTAACCCTAACAGCTAATCTAACTTTAATCCTAATTTTAAGCTAATTAAAACTTTTTTTTTTAGATTGCAATGTTGCTGACTGCCTCTAGGGGCAGCCAAGCAACATATTAAAAGAGACGGCAGTGCATTTTTTTTCACTTCCGAAGCTCTGACCACAATAGGGCATAGCCATATTGACGGAGCATGCTGCTCCTGCAATATGGCGCCCACGATTGCTACGTGCACCGATCGTGGGTGCCCCAGAGAGGAAATTTCGGTGCTGGCTACTGCCTCGACATCGAGGCAATAGACCAGCACTGTTAGAGCGGTTTTCGCGACCATGGATCTTGAAAAACGTTCATTTCACCGCAGGATGTGCCAGGCATGTGTCTGACACGTCCATTGTGTGAAGGGGTTAATAAGATTTCCCCTTGTTAGCTTTAAGTGTACACCAAAGGGTTGTCGATGATATTTGTTCTTTATCATTTTCCTGGAAGAATTTTTTTTATATCGTTTTGAATCTGTTTTTTAATTTTCTCATTCATTAATAATGATTCATTAAATCTCCAGTTAAACGGGTGATTACTCCTCCCTTCATTTGTTTCCATATAAATTGGAGAATGATCCGACCAGGTTGCAGATCCAATATTACAGTTTATTTCCCTGTCAAAACTTTCTGGTCTGATCAAGAACAAGTCAGTAGGAGTTATGAGGTTATGAGAAATGGGTAAAGTCTCTTACAGTTGGATTTAATGTTCTCCAGACATCCATCAAATTATTCTTGATCAGGAAATCTTTACATTTCTTAGCCCACTGTTTTCGTTCATAACTTATTCTTTTTTCCACTTTTAATATTTTTTATCTAAATTGGTATCTGACACACAACTGAAGTCCCCTCCTATGACCAAGATGCCTTGAACTATTTTATCTATTTGTGACATTAATTTCTCAAAAAATATATGGGATTTTTATTTGGTGCATATAAATTTACCAATGTGTATAAGTTTACATATTAGTATAATAAATCGACCTTTTGTGTCTTTTACTTCATGCATAATTTCTACTGAGATCTAGTCTTTTACAATGATCATCACACCTCAACTTTTTTCTTTAAATCAAAAGTTAAATCTTGAAGTGAATATGTGAGTAAACCTTTTATCATAAATTAATTTGTTTGTGGATTTCAGCCAATGGGTCTCTTGGATCATGCTGATATCAATTTGCTCATTTATTTATAGGTCTATAAGCATTTTCCTTTTATATGGGCTATTTAAACCTTGGGCATTGACAGTACAAAATGTTACCATCTGATCTTGAGTATACATAGAACCAAGGGTGCCATTCATTCAATACATTCCAAACACAACACATATGAGCTCTAGTTCTCTCTCCCCTGACTGAGAACACCTTTTTGCATAGGGTTTCTCCCCTTCTGCAGATTTGTTTTGACATTGTTTATGAATGGCAACCTGAACCCAGGGAGAAAACCTCAAGGATGGTACATATCCATGAGGGAGAAAAAGGGAGGGAGAGAGGGGGAGAGAAAAAATATATATAAATAAATAAATAAATTATTTTTGGAAAAAAAACATCCCAATCTGGTGATGACGTGACGTGGAGCGTGTGTACGCTCGTCCGTGACTCTGGCATCCATGCGCACACAGCTTCCCTCACAGCCACGGCCCTGCAGAGCAGAGCACCGGGAGACAGCAGCAAGGAGGTAAGTACTGGGGAAGGGGGGAGGAGAGTGGAAAAATCCTGGCATTTTAAATGACAAAAATCCTGGCATATTAAATGGCAAAATCCTGGCATATTAAATGGCAAAATCCTGGCATATTGGAGGGGCAAAATCCTGGCATATTAAATGACAATATCCTGGCATATTGAGGGGCAAAATCCTGGCATATTAAATGGCAATATCCTGGCATAATGAGGGGCAAAATCCTGGCATATTAAATGTCAAAATCCTGGCATATTGAGGGGAAAAATCCTGGCATATTAAATGGCATATTGAGGGGCAAAATCCTGGCATATTAAATGGCATATTGAGGAGCAAAATCCTGGCATATTAAATGGCATATCGAGGGGCAAAATATTGGCACATTAAATGGCAAAATAATGGCATATTGAGTGGCTAAATACTGGCATATTGAGGGGCAAAATGGTGTGTCTCAGGTTATGTGTGTATTGGTGTCACTGTGTGTGTAAGTGGTAAGGGTGTGTGTAAGTGTGTCACTTTCTGTGTAAGGGTGTGTGCGTAAGTGTGTCACTGTCTGTGTAAGGGTGTGTGTGTAAGTGTGTCACTGTGTCTGTGTAAGTTTGTGTTTGTGTGTAAGTGTGTCATTTCTCTGTGTAAGGGTGTGTGTGTAAGTGGTAAGTGTGTCTCTCTGTGTGACTGCAAGGGTGTCTTTGTGTTTAAGGGTTTCAATGTGTGACAAATTTAGAGCATGCGAGTTGAATATTTAGATGTATTTCTTTTCCACACTATACATTATACTTTTATATATGGAAAATGTATGGAGGGTTGGTGGTGTGGGAGCCGTGGCAGGTCAGAGGAGGGGGGCACCAAAATGTATCTTCGCCTGTGTAGACGAAAATACTTGCACCGGCCCTGGGTAGACATAAAAAGAGAAGGGTGGTTATATTTGTCTCTAGCAAACTTAAATTCAAGCATATTTATGATTAAACAGACCCAGGGGAGCGTTTTGTGATCTTGATTGCTAGAATAAATTATATTTTATACACTTTCCTGAACCTCTACGCCCCAAACCAAAAACCTTCCAAATTTCGGACTAAATGAATAGCCCGAGTAGAAGACCTTACTATGGGGTCCCTGAAAATAGGAGACGACTTTAACTGCTCAATGGATTTTAAGATGGATAGAAGTAATAAAAATAGGGGCGTGGAGGCTCAGCAGAGAGTGGGGGATAGGACTACGCAGAAAATTCTCGACAAAAGTCTACTTTTTGATTGCTGGCAGGTAAACCACCCCATGGAACGTGACTACACTTTTTTTTCACACGTTCATCAGACATATACGCGCATTGATTACTTCTTACTGAGAAAGGAAACTTTAAATAAAATCTGTAATATAAAGATAGGACAAATGGTTCGATCAGACCATGCACCATTATATATTTCATTACTAACCAAGTAATGAAATATAAATAAATATAAATTGGAATATAAATTTAGAATAGACTGGAGGTTGGATGACAATTTATTACTTAACGATACAGTGCTCTCGGACCTACAGTCCAACTCACAACAATTTTTCGAACACAATGATAATGGAGAAGTTACTGACTCAACACTGTGGTGTGGGTATAAAAGCTTTATGAGAGGCTTATTAATTAAACATGGGGCTTATATAAAAAAAGAAAAAAGGAATACCCCTTAATGAACTTCTCATTAAACTAGAAATTCTGGAAAAACAGCATAAATCAAATTTAAACTCTGACATGTTAATTATTTTAGATAAAATTAGAAAGGAGATACTAGACAAAACACAAGAGAAAATAAATAAAACATTAATAGCCTTAAAACAAAAATGGAATTATGGAAACAATAGATTGGGACAAATCCTTACAAATAAACTAAAAAAAAAACAAGCTAAAGTAACAATCAAGAACATTAGAATAGGAAATACAAAGCTACTCTCACCTAAATCAATAAGTGAATCTTTTGGGGACTACTACGAGGCACTATATCCAGTGGTGTATCTTGGTTTTGTGCTGCCCTAGGCAGACAGATTTTGGGCACCCCCCTACCCACGATGCAACCCCCCCCCATGACCCATAACCCCCGTTGCACACCAAGGACATGCCCCATCACCCCATTGACATGCACATTGCCAATATTATTTGCTATTAATATTCCCCAGATAATTTGCCCAATAATATGCCAGTATCATTTTCCATTAATATGCCCCAGCCAATTTGCCCAATAATATGCCAGTATTATTTTGTCATTAATATTCCCCAGCCAATTTGCCCAATAATATGCCAGTATTTGCCATTGAATATGCCCCTGCCAATTTGCCCAATATTATGCCAGTATAATTTGCCATTTAATATGCCCCAGCCAATTTGCCCAATAATATGCCAGTGTTATTTGCCATTTAATATGCCTCTGCTAATTTGCCCAATAATATGCCAGTGTTATTTGCCATTTAATATGCCCCAGCCAATTTGCCCAATAATATGCCAGTGTTATATTCCATTTAATATGCCCCAGCCAATTTGCCCAATAATATGCCAGTGTTATTTGCCATTTAATATGCCCCAGCCAATTTGCCCAATAATATGCCAGTGTTATTTGCCATTTATATGCCCAAGCCAATTTGCCCTTACCTGTTTTCCCTGGTGGCTAGTGGCAGGCAGCATGGTCTCCTCCAGCTCTCAGGCGGTTGTCATTTTGTGTGAAGTGAATGAAGCTATCTGTGCCCTGGGACTGAGAAAAGCCCCTGGCCCAGGTGGCTTTACATCTCTTTTTTACCATAAATTTCTCAGCACTGTCTCCCCCATTTTGCTTAGAGCTTCTTCACATATGATTGCACCTAGGGAAATTCCAACAGAAATGCTTCAGGCAACAATTACCCCCATACCTAAACCAGGCAAGGACCCAGCACTGATTTTGAATTATCGGCCGATCTCCCTCTTAAACATTGATACAAAGATTTACTCTAAAATTTTAGCTGAACGCCTTAAGATGGTTATCCCGATTTTGGTACATCCAGACCAAAATGGCTTTGTGAGGGAGCGAGCAACTCTGACAACATTAGAAGAATGATTACTATTATCCACCACATGAATCAACAAAAATATACCTCAATTCTGATGGCCCTCGATGCCGAGAAGGCCTTCAACCGAGTCAGTTGGAGCTTCCTAGACACGGTCCTGGGTGTGCTCGGCATCGGGGGACACATTAAGGATGCCATAATGACCCTTTATTCTACTCCTACAGCTAAGATCTCAGGTCACTTATTACAATCCAGGTGGTTCCATTAAAAATGGAACAAGGCAAGGCTGCCCTTTGGCACCCCTCCTGTACATATTAATAATTGAACCACTTGCGGCACTTATTAGGAGAGCCCCTGAGGTTGAGGGTGTGGTGATAGAAGGTATTGTAAATAAAATATCCCTTTTTGCAGAGGACGTGCTTCTCTCCCTCACAGACCCTACTTAATATGATTGAGGAGTTTGGCCGTCACTCGGGATATAAAGTAAATCTGGGGAAAACACAGGGCTTGCTGTTCAATGCAACTAAACAGGAGATGAAATTAAACTTAGAACTAATATTAAGTTAACAGGAGATTATATTGATTACCTAGGTATACAATTAACGACTGACCTGGGAAAACTTAATAAAATTAATTATTTATCCAAATACGAAGAAATTGCAAATTTAATTAAGACCTGGCATGGCCTGGAACTGTCCTGGTTAGGCAGAATCAAAACTTCAAATTCTTACCTTATTCCAAAATTGTCCTATTTATTAAGGAATATACAACAGAGAGTAGAAAACTCTATATTGCAGAAATTTAAGAAACTTTTTTCCAGATTCATTTGGCAGGGAAAAAAACCAAGAGTGGCACAGAGTATGCTTCAGAGATCTGGGGCGACAGGAGTATCTTTCCCAGACATACAATCCCTCCACACCGCTTGCATGCTCTCCCATGCTGTATCCAATCCTATCTTAAAAAATCTTAAGACCACTATAAACAAAATAAAAATTAAATCAGGGTGTAGAGGTCATTTATTAAATGCAACACCAATTAAAAGCCTTGAATATCTGATAGAGGATATCAACTTGAAAAATTGGATCCACAGTAACATGAACTCCGTAGCAGATAATCTCGAGAATGGAGGGATTCTACCCTTCCCCCCGGATATATATGAGTCTTGTTGTTTTTTAATGAGAAACTCAGCTGTTTCCAGTTTTTCTTCACTCACTTTTATCCTCTCCCCCAATTGGGAGATTTTCAACTTTATATCTTTCATGTTGTAGGCTATTTCTTTTTTGATTTTCTCCATTTGTGAGTCAAAAAGCAATACCGGGTATTCTGAATGTCCTCCAGTGGTCTACTCCAGACAGAGTGTGCTGACTTGATCTCTTTGATTTTGCCTCAAAGCCTTGGGTTGTTCTAATAGAGATTCTTCACTGTTCATATATCCTTTTCCCTTCCCTTTCTCCTTTCTTTTTCTCGTCTTTTATGTATATCTTCTGTTTCCTCTCTTCAGAGACAACAATCAATACCTCACTAGGGTGTATCTACTTTAATCGGAGGTTAGCTGTTTCAGTCCAAAACTTTGTCCACGGGTCCAATTATATTAGTACATTCAGAGCCAAGCTCTGTATTTTATACATATATTATGCCACATATTTGAATACACCCCAATATCTTATTGGCCTTTGCAGGTGCCAGCTGTGCACTACTACTAAGTCTATTGTCTACAACTACTCCCAAATCTTTTTTATTAGTAGATTTCAACAAGGAAACCCCATTTAAACTATATGTGGCATTTTTATTATTGTACTCAAAATGCATAATATTAAATTTGTCTACATTGAATCACATTTTCCATTTACATGCCCAAATACCCATTGTCCAAATCCTCTTGCAGCGAAGATACATCTAGTTCAGACTCTATTACCCTACTTAATTTTGTGTCATCAGCAAACACTGACACATGGCTTTCTATGCCCTCTGGGAGATCATTAATAAACAAATTAAAAAGAAGAGGACCCAGAACAGAACCCTGAGGTACTCCACTTATCGCCATATCCAATTTGAGAACTTCCCATTTACCACCATCCTTTGCATTCTGTCTTTCAAACCAATTTCCAATCCACAAACAAACCTCTGGTTTTTTGTACAGTAACATTTTATGTGGAAATGTATCAAATGCTTTAGCAAAGTCTAAATATATCACATCCACTGCAGCACCCATATCTATATTTTTACTCACCTCCTCATAAAATGTATTTAAGTTAGTTTGACAAGATCTGTCTTTCACAAAGCCATGTTGGCTCCTGCTATTGAGTGATTCCTGTTTAATATGAAATCATGAATATATTCCCTTAGCAATCCTTCAAACAGTTTCCCCACCACAGATGTCAAGCTTGCAGGTCTGTAATTGCCCGGCTGGGATTTTGATCCGTTTTTAAATATGGGCACCCCATCAGCTTTATGCCAGTCAGTTGGCACCATGCCTGATTTAAAATTGAAATTCAAAAATAATGGTCTGGCTAGGACCTGGCTTAGCTCTTTAAGTACCTGTGGGTGTATACCATCTGGCACCGGGGCTTTGTCTATTTTTACACCATTTAATTGTTTTAACGTATTTTCTTGTGTCAACCAATCACATGCTTGCTGTTCTGTAAACGTAGCTTGCAAGTTCTTGTCCATTGGTTCTTCCTTGGTAAAAACAGAAGAAAATAAATTATTTAAAATATATGCTTTCACTCTGTCTCCACTGGCAATCTCACCCATTTCACATAACAAGGACCCAACATTTTTAGCCTTTAATTTTTTGCCATTAATATATTTAAATAATTTTTGGGGATTTCTCTTGGTCTTCTTAGCAATTGTTTTTTTCATTTAGCAATTTAGCCAATTTAATAGCCTTTTTACAGTATTTGTTGGCTTCTTTATATTTTGCAAATGCCTCTGCTGATCCCTCAACTTTATAATGTTTAAACACTACTTTCTTTTTTATTTTTTTCCTGATTTACCTTACTCGTTGGCAACATTGGATTAAGTTTGCTTATTTTATATTTGTTTTTACCAAAGGTTATACATTTATATGTATATTTTTATGGTGTTAGTTTGAAGGTATTCCACTTACCTTCTGTTTTTTTACCAACACTAATCCATCCCACTCAACTAGACCAAGGGATGTCTTAAACCTACTAAAGTTGGCCTTTTTAAAATTCAGTCTTTTGGTGGGACCCATCTGATTTGCCCTTTTGAATTAATCTCAAAGGATACCATGGAATGGTCATTATTCCCTAAATGCTCCCTTACTTGGATGTTAGAGATAAGCTCCATGTTAGTTATTACCAGATCCAGGCATGCTTCCCCTCTGGTTGGTGGCGGAGACAACAATTGTCCTTCACCAAATTCAGAAACTTACTGCTTTTAGCAGAATTAGTGGTTCCATTTTTCCAATCTACTTCTGGGTAATTAACACTCCCCCCCCCCCCCCCCCCTTAATGATACCTATTTTAGAAGCCTTTTCAATTTGCATTAGAAGCTGTGATTCTTCAAGTTTATAACAAATATCCAGGGCCGTCTTTAATAGTAATTGGACCCTGGGCAAGCATTTGCTTAGGGTCCTTGGACCCTGCCCCCTCCCCTGCATGCAATCACTCCCTCCATCGCATGTTACCTCCCCCCCCACACACACACACAAAAAAAAAACACATAAAAATAAGCACACACACAGTTGGATTTTTCTTGCAGTGAGTATTTTTATTGCATTGAATAAAATGTGTATATTACGTGTATAATTGCAGTGTATAAACTGTATTTTTGGATACAAAATGTGTATATATGGCTGCAATATGTATACCATCTTACTATGCAACACTGCACTATAACTACTCATTACCCAAATAACAAAAATATACACAGATATTAGAGAGCACTTACATATGTACATATATATTTATAAATATCTATACACATCTCACTCTTTCTCACTAGTTGTTTTTATACTTACATGGACTTCTTAATATTATATTCAACTATTTTCATATGTAATAAAAATGTTATTGAAGAGTTGCATTTCTTGTTTTTATTCCCCTTTTCTGCACCCACATTGAACCTAAAGGACTTAACACAGCCCCATAGAGTAGCCACAGCACTTGTCATGTAGCTATATTGCACCCACAGCACTTGTCTTGCACTATTGCACCCACAGCACTTGTCATGCACCTATATTGCACCAACAGCACATGGCTTGCACTCAGGGGAGGGCTGGCAGCCTTAGGCCTGGGGGGCAAATCCAGTCAAGTGGCCCATTGCACCATCGAATCGCCTCCCCATCCACGGCCATCTTTTCCTTTTATAACGAATATTGCCAGGATTTTCCCCCACAATATGCCAGGATTTTCCATTTAATATGCTAGAATTTTCCCTTACAAAATGCCAGGATTATGCCCCTCAGTATGCCAGGATCATGCCCCTCAATATGCCAGGATTATGCCCCTCAATATGCCAGGATTTAGACACCCAATATGCCAGGATTTTCCCCTCAATATGCCAGGATTATGCCCCTCAATATGCCAGGATTTAGACACCCAATATCCCAAAATTTGGGCACCCCCCCTACCCACGTTGCACACCTACGACATGACCCATAACCCACGTTGCACACCAGGACATGCCTCATCACCACATTTACATGCCTCCATCACCCCATTACATACACATTTCCAATATTATTTGCCATTAATATTTCCCAGCCAATTTGCCCAATAATATTCCAAGGTTATCTGCCATTTAATATGCCCCTGCTAATTTGCCCAATATGCCAGTGTTAATTGCCATTTAATATTCCCTAGCCATTTTGCCCAATATGCCAGTCTTATTCTGCCATTTAATATTCCCCAGATGATTTGTCCAATATGCCAGTGTTATTCTGCCATTTAATATGCCCCAGTAAATTTGCCCAATAATATGCCAGTGTTATTTGCCATGTAATATTCCCCAGCCAATTTGCCCAATAATATGTCAGTGTTATTAGCCATGTAATATTCCCCAGCCAATTTGCCCAATAATATGCCAGTCTTATTAGCCATGTAATATTCCCCAATAAGCCAGTCTTTTTTGCCATGTAATATTCCCCAGCCAATTTGCCCAATAATATGCCAGTCTTATTTGCCATGTTATATTCCCCAGCCAATTTGCCCAATAATATGCCAGTGTTATTAGCCATGTTATATTCCCCAGCCAATTTGCCCAATAATATGCCAGTGTTATTAGCCATGTAATATTCCCCAGCCAATTTGCCCAATAATATGCCAGTGTTATTAGCCATGTAATATTCCCCAGCCAATTTGCCCAATAATATGCCAGTGTTATTAGCCATGTAATATTCCCCAGCCAATTTGCCCAATAATATGCCAGTCTTTTTTGCCATGTAATATTCCCCAGCCAATTTGCCCAATAATATGCCAGTGTTATTTGCCATGTTATATTCCCCAGCCAATTTGCCATGTAATATTCCCCTGCCAATTTGCCCAATAATATGCCAGTCTTATTTGCCATGTAATATTCCCCAGCCAATTTGCCCAATAATATGCCAGTGTTTTTGCCCCCCCGCCCCCCTCCCTTTCCCATCTCTTACCTTTTTCCCTGGTGGCTAGTGGCAGGACTTCCCTGGTGGCTAGTGGCAGGAGGACTTTCCTGGTGGCAGGCAGCATGGTCCCTCCATGCTGCCTGTTCGGCCTCCCGGCGGTTGTGCCGACAGGTCACGTGATCGGCGCGCGTCTGACGTAAGAGCGCCGATCACGTGACTGTCGGCACTTCCGTGTCACACTGCACGGGGAGCCGAACAGGCAGCTCGGAGGTTTCTCTGTGCTGCCTGTTCGGCTCCCCGTGCAGTTTTGCAGGAAGAGCGGAGGTGAGAGGGGATCTTCCGATCCCTTCTCACTTCCATCTCTGTCTGCAAGCGCGTTTTTATTTTTTTTTTTTAAACACTGGCCCAGCGGCCGTGTTTTACAAACATTAGGGCGGCCTGGGGGGCAATTGCCTCCCTGCCCCCCGGCCCAGCCCGCCCCTGCTTGCACTCATATTGAACCCACACAGATTCGCATGCTACAGGGTATGCCCCACAGAACATACCAGTTTAACTTTGTTCCACTGAACTGCCCATGCAGAAAAAAGCCACATTGACATTTTTCCCCATAGTACATGTTATTTTTCCCCAGAGAACATGCCACAGTCACTTTGTCATTGCATATGCAACAGACAGTTTGCCTGTTAAAATATGACACCGTTTGTCTATTAAATATGCCACAGTCAATGTGTCCATCAATATGCCAATATTATTTTGCCATTAATATTCAGTATTATTTTGCCATAAATATGCCACAGACATGTTTCCCATTAAAATGCCAATATTATTGTGCCATTCAGATACCAGTAATATTGTACTATTAAGATGCCCCAGCCAATTTGCCCATTAAGATACCAGTATTATTGTACCATTAAGATGCCATAATTGTTGTGCCATTCAGAGCCCAGTAATATTGTGCCAGTCAGATACCAGTAATATTGTGACATTCAGAGCCCAGGAATATTGTGCCAGTCAGATGCCTGTAATATTGTGACATTCAGAGCCCAGGAATATTGTGCCAGTCAGATACCAGGAATATTGTCCCAGTCAGAGCCCAGGAATATTGTGCTAGTCAGAGCCCAGTAATATTGTGCCATTCAGAGCCCAGGAATATTGTGCCAGTCAGATACCAGGAATATTGTGCCAGTCAGAGCCGAGTAATATTGTGCCAGTCAGAGCCCAGGAATATTGTGCCAGTCAGAGCCCAGGAATATTGTGCCAGTCAGAGCCCAGGAATATTGTGCCACTCAGAGCCCAGTAATATTGTGCAACTCAGAGCCCAATAATGTTGTGCCAGTCAGAGCCCAGTAATATTGTGCCATTCAGAGCCCAGTAATATTGTGCCAGTCAGATACCAGTAATATTGTGCCAGTCAGAGCCCAGGAATATTGTGCCAGTCAGAGCCCAGGAATATTGTGCCAGTCAGAGCCCAGGAATATTGTGCCAGTCAGAGCCCAGGACTATTATGCCAGTCAGAGCCCAGTAATATTGTTCCCCTCAGACCCCACTAATATTGTACTAGTCAGAGTCCAGTAATATTGTGCCAGTCAGATACCAGTAATATTGTGCCAGTCAGAGCCCAGGAATATTGTGCCAGTAAGAGCCCAGGAATATTGTGCCAGTCAGAGCCCAGGAATATTGTGCCAGTCAGAGCCCAGTAATATTGTTCCCCTCAGACCCCACTAATATTGTACCAGTCAGAGTCCAGTAATATTGTGCCATTCAGATGCCTGTATTCCCTCAACACAGGCCCCCCCCCAGTACTCACCGATTGCTGCTGTTCCATGTCCCCGGCCGGATGTCTCCTCTGTGCAGTCTTCCCTCCGGAGGAGGGAAACAGTGTGTCAGGTTTTTTTCGTTTTTTTCCGGCTTTTTTGCGGCTTGCCGGAAAAAGTGTTCACAAGCGCAATGCGCTGTGAACGCGGCAAGCAGGGGCTGGGGGCCCATGGGACAGCTGCTTTGGGCCCCCCAGGAGTAACTGGGCCCAGGGCAGCTGCCCCGTTTGCCCCGCGTTAAAGACGACCCTGCAAATATCCACTTATAATTTCCGGGTAGGTATACCGCCACTGACTATCTCCACCCACAATGATTCCACATGTCCAGTACTGTCATTATATACAGTCGATTTAAAAAGTCTACACACCCCTGTTAAAATATCAGGTTTCTGTGCTGTAAAAAAATACTGTGGTTGCATAAGTGTGCACACCCTCTTATAACTGGGGATGTAGCTGTGTTCAGAATTAAGCAATCACATTCCAAATCATGTTAAATAGGAGTCAGCATACACCTGCCATCATTTAAAGTGCCTCTGATTAACCCCAAATAAAGTTCAGCTGCTCTAGTTGGTCTTTACTGAAATTTTCTTAGTCGCATCCCACAGCAAAAGCCATGGTCCACAGAGAGCTTCCAAAGCATCAGAGGGATCTCATTGGTAAAAGTAGAGATGTCCTGAATAGTTCGCCGGCGAACATAGCTTGTTCGCGTTCGCCGCGGCGGGCGAACATATGCGATGTTCGGTCCGCCCCCTATTCATCATCATTGAGTAAACTTTGACCCTGTACCTCACAGTCAGCAGACACATTCCAGCCAATCAGCAGCAGACCCTCCCTCCCAGACCCTCCCACCTCCTGGACAGCATCCATTTTAGATTGATTCAGAAGCTGCATTCTTAGTGAGAGGAGGGACAGTGTAGCTGCTGCTGATTTAATAGGGAAATCGATAGCTAGGCTAGTGTATTCAGTGTCCACTACAGTCCTGAAGGACTCATCTGATCTCTGCTGTAAGGACAGCACCCCAAAAAGCCATTTTTAGGGCTAGAACATCAGTCTGTTTTTTTCCCTGTGTAATCTAATTGCAGTTGCCTGCCTGCCAGCGTGTGTGTCAGGCTCACAGCGTATACTGTGCCCACTTGCCGAGTGCCACCACTCATATCTGGTGTCACAATAGCTTGCATTTAAAAAAAAACAACACTTTTTTGACTGTGAAATAATAGCAGTCAGTTTCCTTCAAACGTGTGCGTTTCAGGACCTGCCAGGGCACAGTGTCACACCAGTGCAACTCATATCTGGTGTAACAGTAGTGTACATTAAAAAAAAAACTAGAAATTTGACTGTGAAATAATAGCAGTCAGTTTCCTTCACACGTGTGCGTTTCAGGGCCTGCCAGGGCACAGTGTCACACCAGTGCAACTCATATCTGGTGTAACAGTAGTGTACATTAAAAAATAAACTAGAAATTTGACTGTGAAATAATAGCAGTCAGTTTCCTTCACACGTGTGCGTTTCAGGGCCTGCCAGGGCACAGTGTCACACCAGTGCAACTCATATCTGGTGTAACAGTAGTGTACATTAAAAAAAAAACTAGAAATTTGACTGTGAAATAATAGCAGTCAGTTTCCTTCACACGTGTGCGTTTCAGGGCATGCCAGGGCACAGTGTCACACCAGTGCAACTCATATCTGGTGTAACAGTAGTGTACATTTAAAAAAAAAATACAATTTTGACTGTAATAGATTGAATAGCAGTTAGTTGTCTGCAAGCGTGTGTGTCAGGCCTACAGCGTCTACTCTGCCAACTTCTGCCAGTGCATAGTGCCACTACTAATCGAAAAAAAAATGACAGGCAAAGGTAGGCCACCCCGCAGGGATACGACGTGGTGCTGTGATTCCCTTTGGCCCTAGAATAATGGCCAGTGTTCAGAGGTCACGTACCCTGAACTCGAAAAGTTCTGAGGACATAGTTGACTGGCTAACACAGGACACCCAATCTTTTACAGCTTCCGCTCGAAACCTTGACGCACCATCCTCCTCCAGCTTAGCTTCGGGCACCTCTCAAGTTACCACTCGCCCGCCTGCCGCCACCACCAACACTAGCACCACAGCGCTTCACTTGATCTGTCAGAGGAGTTATTTACACATCAGTTGGAAGAAATGAGTGATGCGCAACCATTATTGCCAGAGGATGTAGATAACAGGGATATGTCTCAGTCAGGCAGCATTACACACATGGACGTACGGTGTGATGATGATGATGTTGTACCCGCTGCTGCTTCCTTTGCTGAGTTGTCAGATACAAGTAAAGCGGTTGATGATGACGATGCGTCCATGGATGTCACGTGGGTGCCCGCTAGAAGAGAAGAAGAACAGGGGGAAAGTTCAGATGGGGAGACAGAGAGGAGGAGGAGACGAGTTGGAAGCAGGGGGAGGTCGTTGGAAGGAGCTAGTGGCACAGTCAGACAGCATGCATCGGCACCCGGGGTCAGCCAGACAGCACGCCAATCAACGCATGCTGTTGCCACCACCAGAATGCCGTCTTTGCAGAGATCAGCAGTGTGGCATTTTTTGTGTGTGTCTGCCTCTGACAACAGCGATGCCATTTGCAACCTGTGCCAAAATAAACTGAGTCGTGGGAAGTCCAACACCCACCTAGGTACAACTGCTTTGCAAAGGCCAGGGCCGTCTTTAATAGTGATTGGACCCTGGGCAAGCATTTGCTTGGGCCCCCTGGACCCTGCCCCCTCCCCTGCATGCAATCTCGCCATCCATCGCAATGTTACCCCCCCCCCCCACACACACACATAATAATTGTTGTGCCATTCAGATGCCAGTAATATTGTGCCTTTCAGATGCCAGTAATATTGTGCCATTCAGAGCGCAGTATTATTGTGCCAGTCAGAGCCCAGTAATATTGTGCCAGTCAGAGCCCAGTAATATTGTGCCATTCAGAGCCCAGTAATATTGTGCCAGTCAGAGCCCAGGAATATTGTGCCAGTCAGAGCCCAGGAATATTGTGCCAGTCAGAGCCCAGGAATATTGTGCCAGTCAGAGCCCAGGAATATTGTGCCAGTCAGAGCCCAGGAATATTGTGCCAGTCAGATGCCTGCAATATTGTGCCAGTCAGATGCCTGCAATATTGTGCCATTCAGAGCAAAGTAATAATGTGCCAGTCAGATGCCTGCAATATTGGGCCAGTCAGATGCCTGCAATATTGGGCCAGTCAGAGCCCAGTAATAATGTGTAAGTCAGATACCAGTAATATTGTGCCAGTCAGATACCAGGAATATTGTGCCAGTCAGAGCCCAGGAATATTGTGAAATTCAGACCCCAGTAATATTGTGCCAGTCAGATGCCTGCAATATTGTGCCAGTCAGATGCCTGCAATATTGTGCCATTCAGAGCAAAGTAATAATGTGCCAGTCAGATGCCTGCAATATTGTGCCAGTCAGATGCCTGCAATATTGGGCCAGTCAGAGCCCAGTAATAATGTGTAAGTCATATACCAGTAATATTGTGCCAGTCAGATACCAGGAATATTGTGCCAGTCAGATACCAGGAATATTGTGCCTGTCAGAGCCCAGGAATATTGTGCCAGTCAGATGCCTGTAATAGTGTGCCAGTCAGAGGCCAGGAATATTGTGCCAGTCAGATGCCTGTAATATTATGCCAGTCAGATGCCTGTAATAGTGTGCCAGTCAGATGCCTGTAATATTGTGCCATTCAGAGCGCAGTATTATTGTGCCAGTCAGAGCCCAGTAATATTGTGCCAGTCAGAGCCCAGTAATATTGTGCCATTCAGAGCCCAGTAATATTGTGCCAGTCAGAGCCCAGGAATATTGTGCCAGTCAGAGCCCAGGAATATTGTGCCAGTCAGAGCCCAGGAATATTGTGCCAGTCAGAGCCCAGGAATATTGTGCCAGTCAGATGCCTGCAATATTGTGCCAGTCAGATGCCTGCAATATTGTGCCATTCAGAGCAAAGTAATAATGTGCCAGTCAGATGCCTGCAATATTGGGCCAGTCAGATGCCTGCAATATTGGGCCAGTCAGAGCCCAGTAATAATGTGTAAGTCAGATACCAGTAATATTGTGCCAGTCAGATACCAGGAATATTGTGCCAGTCAGAGCCCAGGAATATTGTGAAATTCAGACCCCAGTAATATTGTGCCAGTCAGATGCCTGCAATATTGTGCCAGTCAGATGCCTGCAATATTGTGCCATTCAGAGCAAAGTAATAATGTGCCAGTCAGATGCCTGCAATATTGTGCCAGTCAGATGCCTGCAATATTGGGCCAGTCAGAGCCCAGTAATAATGTGTAAGTCATATACCAGTAATATTGTGCCAGTCAGATACCAGGAATATTGTGCCAGTCAGATACCAGGAATATTGTGCCTGTCAGAGCCCAGGAATATTGTGCCAGTCAGATGCCTGTAATAGTGTGCCAGTCAGAGGCCAGGAATATTGTGCCAGTCAGATGCCTGTAATATTGTGCCAGTCAGATGCCTGTAATATTATGCCAGTCAGATGCCTGTAATAGTGTGCCAGTCAGATGCCTGTAATATTGTGCCAGTCAGAGCCCAGTAATATTGTGCCAGTCAGAGCCCAGTAATATTGTGCCAGCCAGATGCCCAGTAATATTGTGCCAGTCAGATGCCCAGTATTATTGTGCCAGTCAGATGCCCAGTATTATTGTGCCAGTCAGATGCCCAGTATTATTGTGCCAGTCAGATGCCTGTAATATTATGCCAGTCAGAGCCCAGTAATAGTGCCAGCCAGATGCCTGTAATATTATGCCAGTCAGAGCCCAGTAATATAGTGCCAGCCAGATGCCTGTAATATTATGCCAGTCAGAGCCCAGTAATATAGTGCCAGCCAGATGCCTGTAATATTATGCCAGCCAGATGCCCAGTATTATTGTGCCAGTCAGAGACCAGTAATATTGTGCCAGCCAGATGCCCAGTAATATTGTGCCAGCCAGATGCCCAGTAATATAGTGCCAGTCAGCCCCCCGCCCCCCCATTCCCAAGTACTTACATGAACCTGCTCTATGTCCCCCGCCGGATGTCTCCTCCGTGCAGTCTTCCCTCTTGCACGGAGGAGGGAAACAGTCACCGGATGTGCTGCGACGTCACATCCGCCGTCAGTTTTTTTTTTTTCCGGCCGTCGCATCCATCGGATGCGGCTTGCCGGAAAAAAGCGTTCACAAGCGCAATGCGCTGTGAACGCGGCAAACAGGGGCTGGGGGCCCACGGGACAGCTGCCTTGGGGCCCCCCAGGAGTAACTGGGCCCAGGGCAGCTGCCCCGTTTGCCCCGCGTTAAAGACGGCCCTGGCGAAGGCACATGATCGCACATCACAAACGCCTATGGGATCAACACATGAGTACAAGCAGCACAGAAACTCAAAGCCGCCATCCTCCTCCTGGTCCAGCATCTTCAGCCACGTCAACCACTGCTGTCCTTCTTGCCCCCCCTCAACCATCCGCTACTCCGTCTCTCGCCTTGAGCAGTTCCTGCTCATCTGCCCACAGTCAGGTGTCTGTCAAGGACATGTTTGAGCGTAAGAAGCCAATGTCATAAAGTCACCCCCTTGCCCGGCATCTGACAGCTGGCTTGTCTGAACTCTTAGCCGGCCAGCTTTTACCATACAAGCTGGTGGAGTCTGAGGCGTTCCAAAAATTTGTAGCTATTGTGTCACCGCAGTGGAAGGTACCCGGCCGAAATTTCTTTGCACAACAGGCAATCCCCAACCTGTACTCGATTTTGCAAAAGGAAGTAATGGCATGTCTGGCACACAGTGTTGGGGCAAGGGTCCATCTGACCACTGATACCTGGTCTGCAAAGCATGGTCAGGGCAGGTATATCACATGGCACATGTGTGTAATCTGATCGTACAACGCTTTGTGCATAAGTACCCAGGCTTACAGGACGTCCTGAAGCAGGCCAGGAAGGTGTGTGGCCATTTCAGGCGTTCCTACACGGCCATGGCGCACTTTTCAGATATCCAGCGGCGAAACAACATGCCAAGAAAAAGCCATTAACGACTATTTGTATGACCGGGGTGCTAGGACAGCCTCTGCGGAGCTGGGAATTTTTTTGCCACATTACTGGACGCTCATGCGCAATGCCTGTAGGCTCATGCGTCCTTTTGAGGAGGTGACAAACCTAGTCAGTCGCACCGAAGGCACCATCAGAGACATCATACCATTTGTTTTCTTCCTGGAGCGTGCCCTGCGAAGAGTGCTGGATCAGGCCGTAGATGAGCGTGAAGAGGAAGAGTTGTGGTCACCATCACCACCAGAAACAGCCTTATCAGCATCGCTTGCTGGACCTGCGGCAACGCTGGAAGAGGATTGTGAGGAAGAGGAGTCAGAGGAGGAATGTGGCTTTGAGGAGGAGGAGGAAGACCAACCACAACAGGCATCCCAGGGTGCTCGTTGTCACCTATCTGGTACCCGTGGTGTTGTACGTGGCTGGGGGGAAGAACATACCTTCAGTGAGATCACTGAGGACGAGGAACGGGACATGAGTAGCTCGGCATCCAACCTTGTGCAAATGGGGTCTTTCATGCTGTCGTGCCTGTTGAGGGACCCTCGTATAAAAAGGCTGAAGGAGAACGACCTGTACTGGGTGTCCACGCTACTAGACCCCCGGTATAAGCAGAAAGTGCCTGAAATGTTACCGAATTACCGCAAGTCAGAAAGGATGCAGCAGTTCCAAAATAAATTAAAAAGTATGCTTTACACAGCGTATAAGGGTGATGTCACAGCACAACAGGAATCTAACAGGGGAAGAGGTGAAAGTAATCCTCCTCCTCCCACGACCACGCGGGCAAGGACAGGACGCTTTACAGACATGTTGTTGATGGAGGACATGCGGAGCTTTTTAAGTCCTACACATCGCCACAGCCCTTTGGGGTCCACCCTCAGAGAAGGACTCGACCGACAGGTAGCAGACTACCTCGCCTTAACTGCAGATATCGACACTCTGAGGAGCAATGAACCCCTTGACTACTGGGTGTGCAGGCTTGACCTTTGGCCTGAGCTATCCCAATTTGCGATAGAACTTGGGCCTTAACTGCAGATATCGACACTCTGAGGAGCAATGAACCCCTTGACTACTGGGTGTGCAGGCTTGACCTTTGGCCTGAGCTATCCCAATTTGCGATAGAACTGGCCTGCCCCGCTTCAAGTGTCCTGTCAGAAAGGACCTTCAGTGCACCAGGAGGTATTGTCACTGAGAAGAGAAGTCGCCTAGGTCAAAAAAGTCTAGATTACCTCACCTTTATTAAGATGAATGAGGGATGGATCCCGAAGGGACTGACAGTGGGCGATACATTCGACTAAAAAAGGCCTGATGAGGGGGACGTAACAGGGATTAAACTGATAAGAATAGTACTACTTAACACACCACTCCTATCTGGTGGCACATTAGATTGCACGCCCAGTGCCCCAAATTTGAAGTAGGAGGACCGACCAAGAATCTTTTTCTATCTCCCGGTTCCTAAAATCGATGCCATATACACGTCCCCTGATAGGGGACGTAACAGGGAATAAACTGATAAGAATAGTACTACTTAACACACCACTCCTATCTGGTGGCACATTAGATTGCACGCCCAGTGCCCCAAATTTGAAGTAGGAGGACCGACCAAGAATCTTTTTCTATCTCCCGGTTCCTAAAATCGATGCCATATACACGTCCCCTGATAGGGGACGTAACAGGGAATAAACTGATAAGAATAGTACTACTTAACACACCACTCCTATCTGGTGGCAAATTAGATTGCACGCGCAGTGCCCCAAATTTGAAGTAGGAGGACCGACCAAGCATCTTTTTCCATCTCCCGGTTCCTAAAATCGATGCCATATACACGTCCCCTGATAGGGGACGTAACAGGGATTAAACTGATAGGAATAGTACTACTTAACACACCTTATAATAACGCAGAGAGAGGCAACGCAGAGAGAGGAGTCTGAAGAAGAGGAGTCAGAGGAGGAAGGTGGCTTTGAGGAGGTGGAAGACCAAACACAGCAGGCGTCCCAGGGGGCTTGTTGTCACCTTTCGGGGACCCTTGGTGTTGTATGTGGCTGGGTGGAGGAAGAGACCTTCAATGACATCAGTGAGGACAAGGAACGGGACATGGCTAGCTTGGTATCCAACCTTGTGCAAATGGGGAGTTTGCGGTTGTGCAAATGGACTGTTTGCGGTTGTTTGCGGTGCGTTAAACGGGGAGTTTGGTCTGTCACTGTGAAGCGGGCGTAACCCTTACACTATCTGATCGATACAACATCATATTCCAAACAATTTAGGAATGTTAGGTGATTTATGCCCTTTATGGATTAAAACCAGACTCTGCATCAACTATGTAATTTTCCATGGGAGTTTTGCCATGGATCCCCCTCTGGCATGCCACAGTCCAGGTGTTAGTCCCCTTGAAACAACTTTTCCATCACTATTGTGGCCAGAAAGAGTCACTGTGGGTTTTAAAATTCGCCTGCCTATTGAAGTCTATGGCAGTTCGGCCGGTTCGCGAACATTTTTGGAAATTCGTGTTCACCGTTCGCGAACGGAAAATTTTATGTTCGCGACATCTCTAGTTAAAAGGTATCAGTCAGGAGAAGGGTACAAAAGAATTTCCAAGGCATTAGATATACCATGAAACACAGTGAACACAGTCATCATCAAGTGGAGAAAATATGGCACAACAGTGACATTACCAAGAACTGGAGCTCCCTCCAAAATTGATGAAAAGACGAGAAGAAAACTGGTCTGGGAGGCTACCAAGAGGCCTACATAAACATTAAAGGAGCTGCAGGAATATCTGGCAAGTACTGGCTGTGTGGTACATGTGTCTACAATCTCCCGTATTCTTCATATGTCTGGGCTATGGGGTAGAGTGGCAAGACGAAAGCCTTTTCTTACGAAGAAAAACATCCAAGCTAGGCTACATTTTGCAAAAACACATCTGAAATCTCCCAAAAACATGTGGGAAAAGGTGTTATGGTCTGATGAAACCAAGGTTGAACTTTTTGGCCATAATTCCAAAAGATATGTTTGCCGCAAAAACAACACTGCACATCACCAAAAGAACCCCATACCCACAGTGAAGCATGGTGAAGAACTGGGGCCTTAGTTAAGATAGAGGGAATTATGAACAGTTCCAAATACCAGTCAATATTGGCACTAAACCTTCAGGTTTCTGCTAGGAAGCTCAACATGAAGAGGAACTTCATCTTTCAGCATGACAACGACCCAAAGCATAAATCCAAATCAACAAAGGAATGGCTTCACCAGAAGAAGATTAACGTTTTGGAATGGCCCAGCCAGAGCCCAGACCTGAATCCCATTGAAAATCTGTGGGGTGATCTGAAGAGGGCTGTGCACAGGAGATGCCCTGGCAATCTGACAGATTTGGAGTGTTTTTGCAAAGAAGAGTGGGCAAATCTTGCCAAGTCAAAATGTGCGATGCTGATAGACTCATACCCAATAAGACTGAGTGCTGTAATAAAATCAAAAGGTGCTTCAACAAAGTATTAGTTTAAGGTTGTGCACACTTATGCAACAATATTATTTTATTTTTAGGTTTTTTCTTCCCTCTACCTAAAAGATTTCAGTTTGTTTTTCAATTGAGTTGTACAGTTTATAGCTCACATTAAAGGTGGAAAAAGTTCTGAAATGATTTATCTTTGTCTCATTTTTTTTACAGCACAGAAACCCGACATTTTAACAGGGGTGTGTAGACTTTTTATATCCACTGTACATCTTCCCTCAAATGAGGCAATAATGCTGGTTTGATATATAAACCTCCACCTCTTTTGTTTGGCTTATCTTTCTAAACAACATGCAGCCCTCCAAATTGATTGACCAATCATGTGTATCATCCCACCAATTTTCAGTTATACCAATTAAGTCATAATTCCTGCTACAAGCTCTAATTACCCTATTTTACCAGTTAAACTTCTGTCATTTGCAAGCATACACTTAATGCCACTGGCATAATCCATTTGTGATTACATTTTTAAGTTGTTTATAGGTTGCTCCCTATAATCCATTCTAACCATACCCCCAGATTCACCCACCCGGGTACTAAGTCGCCTTCCCTTCCTATACTGTCTAGCCCAGTGCTTATTGGTCCCCCCCCCCCCTTCCTAGTTTAAACACTCCTCCAACCTTCTAGCCATCCTATCCTCTAGCACATGAGCCCCTCTTGCATTTAGGTGCAAACCATCATGACTGTTAAGATTGTACCCCAATGCAAAATAAGCCCAGTGCTCTAGCCCAGCAGTATGTGGTCTAAAGCAATGATCCACGTGGTAGGTAAGAGACCCAAGTCCTCTAGGAGGAAATTAAAGCTGTAAAACAGAAGCTCACACCAGAGTACTATTGTGTAGTATTTATTAAGCATAAAGTATCCTCGGCACCCAGTGGGCTATTTCCAGGAGGTAGAATAAAAATCAACATTTAATAAATCAAAGGAAGGTGTCCTGGCAGCGTCTGTAGCCATTCTCATTGATACTGGAAGTTGGAGTAGTGCAACAGAGCCCAAACTATGGAACCCTTGTGGGACAAACTACAGTCACCTACCTGTTTCCTGAGGTACTACTCACTTTGTCAGGGTGATGCAGTGTTCTCCGAATGGATACATTTATAGTAATCACAGAAAATAATAGGCATAAAAGCAGAAGAATGATGGAAAAGGAATACATATAAAAACAATATCACAGTACAAATACAAAAATAAAAGGCTTAAGAATATAAAAAATATATAAAAATAAACAAATGAAAGATAATAGAATAATCGGAAATAATCATTCTTATATGTATAGCAACCATTATGGTGCTGTTAATCACTTTTATGCCTATTTCTTATGCACTGTGATTACTATAAATGTATCAGTTCGGAGAACACTGCGTCACCCTTATGAAGTGAGCAGTGCCTCCGAAAAATGCACAAAAAAGTGACTGTAGTTTGTGCCACAAGTTTTCGTCACGCTACTCCCACTTCTGGTACCAATGAGAATGGCAACAGACGCTTCTAGGACACCTTCATTTCTATTACTGCAAACACCATTGCCTTCACAGACCGCTACCTTGATTTATTACATGCTGATTTTTATTCTACCCCCTGTAATAAGGCCACTGGATCCGGGGGTTACTTTATGTTAAATGCTGCACAATAGTACTCTGGTGTGCGCTTCTGTTTTACAGCCATTTCATTATTTTATGGAGGTTTTGTTGCGCGGGAGCCAATATTCTTCTTGTTACAGATTGTTGCCAGACCCAGGGAACGTATGTACATGGACGCATGGTGGGAGTGGACCATGATAGCCAAGACCAGGTCCCAGGTATTTCACCATATCTCAGACTCATTGGACAGTCCTGTTTCTCCTGTCCTGGATGTAAAAATGACAGCTTTGACAAAAGAAAACAATAAATTCATACAGACATTGCTCAGCTGCAAAAACCCAACATACCCTCCTCCACACAGCTTTAAAAAATACAAGAAAACATATGGAATGTGTCCATGATGGAAAAAAGGGACCAGCGCAAGTTAAAGTTGAAAAAAAACATCTGCAACCCCTCGATAACTAAAGAAAAACCATCCCTGACCACAGCTTATTGCCTACACTTGTGACCCTACTCCTTCCCCTCACACCTTTTCCCCCCACAATTGTTCTCTTTTCTGACTAGTTCCTCCCTTCTTTCAATTTCTCCACCATTTATTTAATTGTCTATGCATGTATCTGTTGAGACACGTTAAGTCACAGGTTGACCCTATTGGTTAAAGGTAGCAATGTAGAGAGTCCTTTTGTCAAAGATTAAATAAAAACATTTTTTCGCAGGAGCAAGCATGCTCACTAATGGGCCTTCAAATGACCACCTATGTTATGTTTCCTAACTTAAAATGTAGAACTAGGGTTGCCATTTATCCTCTTTTACCTGGACATGGCATTTTTTGAGGACTTAAATGACTGTTGTACGGGTTTTGGAAATTTGACAAAATGTCCAGGTTTGCGGGTAGCGTTTTTTAAATTTTTTATAGATTTACATACTGCATATTAATCTTTACAAAGAACACTACCTGCAAACTGAAGGTGCACCAATGGATCTGGATAAAAAAGATCTCCCTTCACCGCCCTCTTTGTGAGTAGGGCAAGCAGCCTTGCAATTCCCTTAAGTCTCCAGTATGTACAGAAGGTGTACTGGGGACTAACACTGCCCCGATATATAACCGATACACCTGCAATACATAGCCCCCAGTATGTACACAAGGTCACATGAGCATATACTTTGGCATATATTGAGCCATGCTGTGTATATATCAGGGCAGTTTTTGATATAGACAGTAAAAGAGCACTGGAGGACCTCCTGGTCAGATAAACCAAACATAAAGTGATCCCTCCGATTTCAGCCTGTTGAAATAACAAAGTGGAGCTTCCCTCAACGCCAGGCCATCCAGCCCGTACAATAGGAAAAAAAAAAGGAAGCAAAAACGGTTTGCGGAAGGAGCTCACAATCAAAGCAGGTATGTGAAAATAAGCCAGAGTTTAATGCTTCAGTAAAACAGGCTAGTACAAAAAAGGAAATGAACCACACAGTGAGAAAGACGCCTTACGCGTTTCGTGCTTCAAAAGCACTTAATCATAGGCTGGTGGGAGAGAGCTCACATGGCTAGTTATAACAGGCAAGCAATTAACTTGATTGCCTATACATCTGTAGCTGTCTCCCACCATTCCAAGCAAAAGATTATTTAAAGTGAAAACATATGAAAACATTTAAATATACGAACAATGTGCAACATATATAAAACATATATAAATATATACAAAAAATGTGCAACAGAATGGGGAGTCTGAATTCTTGAATTGCTCTAAATATATGCACAGATATAACTACACTTGCATATATATATATACATAAAGGGACGGGTAATACATTAAGATATTGATACACTTTCATAAGGAATCAAAAATTGCAGCAAGTGCTATTTATGAAAAAATACATTTACATCATGTTTTGAATTGATTCCCTTAGGAGTGCAAGTTTGAAGTGAAAAAATCCAAAAGACTTCCCTTTTACACAAAGTTTCAATAGTGTTGCCTTTTCTAGGAGGAATTTTGATCTTCTCTATAACCTGATATTTAAAGTTTGCAACATTCGAATTGCAACACTGTGCAAAATGTCTGTGAATTGGTGTGTTGGACTTTGTACTGACTATGTCAGATAAATGCTCCCTAATTCTTTCTTTTACTGGACGAATAGTACGTCCTACATATTGTTTCTGACAAAACTGACAAGTCACACAATAAATAACAAATATATAACAGTGTATACATACTGGGTGGATGTATTTACTTACCCCAGCACTCCAATTGCACTCAAAGAACTTGCCACAGCACCCAGGACTTATCCCCCCCACCCATATTTCACTCACATCATGTGCCCCATCACCAAGATTGCACTCTCAGGACTTTACCCAGCACCCATACTGAACTCACATGAATTGCCCCAGCATACAGGACTTGCCCCAGCATGCAAATAGCACTCAGATAACTTGCCCCAACACCCAGTACTTACCGAAGCATGCAGATTGCACTCACATGACTTGTCCCAGCTTACAGCCAGATTTAGCCCAGAACACAGATAGCACTCATGGGACATGCCCCGGCACCCAGGACTTACCCCAGCAAGCAGGCAGCACTCTGGACTTGCCCCAACACTCAAGACTTACCCCAGCAGCATATTGCACTCTGAAATTGCCCTAACATCCAGGAAATACCCCAGCAGCAGATTGCAATCTGTACTTTCTCCAAGAGCCAGGCCTTACCCCAACAGCAGATTGCAATTCAGACTTGCCCCAACACACAGGGGCTTATCTCAGCAGCAGACTATACTCTGAGTGAGTGTTGGCTGATTGTGCAGGTCATTGAGTGTTGGCTGATTTGTGCTGGTCAGTGAGTGAGTGTTGGCTGATTTGTGCCGTTCAGTGAGTGAGTGTTGGCTGATTTGTGCTGTTCAGTGAGTGAGTGTTGGCTGATTTGTGCCGTTCAGTGAGTGTTGGCTGATTTGTGCCGTTCAGTGAGTGAGTGTTTACTGATTTGTGCCGTTCAGTGAGTGAGTGTTGGCTGATTTGTGCCGTTTAGTGAGTGAGTGTTGGCGGATTTGTGCCATTCAGTGAGTGAGTGTTGGCTGATTTGTGCAGGTCAGTGAGTGAGTGTTGGCTGATTTGTGCCATTCAGTGAGTGAGTGTTGGCGGATTTGTGCCGGTCAGTGAGTGAGTGTTGGCGGATTTGTGCCGGTCAGTGAGTGTGTGTTGGCTGATTGTGCAGGTTAGTGAGTGTATCTGTGTGTGTGATCCAGTGCAGCATCTCTCCCTCCCTGACATGCTCCCCTGCAGCATGAGTCCCCTCTCCCTCATGCCCCTTTCCCCTAGCACCATCAAACCCCTCTCACTCCTTCCCTGACATGCGTCTCTGCAGCATGAGCTCTCCCTCCCTGACATGCCCTCCCTTCCCAACCATCAATCCCCTTGTTTCTTCTTCCCCAACCTCCCTCCTAAGCAACAAAACTCTCAGTAATGTTGTGTGTGTGAGTATCAGAGCTACACAGCAATAAAGCTCACAGTAATGTTCAGTGTATCACAGAGCTTGTCAGCAATAAAAGACGCATTGTAAATTGTGGAATAGCTCTGTGCATCCTGGTCACTTTTTCAGAATGTTGTTCTCTGTGCTGGATGATACTGTATAGACACACCTAGTCCTGCCCAACTGATAAGCAGGAGCCAGTAGGGCTGCATCTTTTGACATGTTTAGGATTTGCCCCAATCTGAGCCCTGATCTAAGATTTTTGAGGCTGTCGCTTCATGGGCACATTTTACAAAATGGCTGTAGGCAATACACAGACGAGTTTCTTTTTCCCTTTTATTGAAATATATTAAAACAAAGAAAAAAATATCTTGGCAACTATTCTACACATAGTTTTACTTTAAATGCACAGATAATCTAGTTATGGCTTATGTAAGTGGTAGTGTGCTTTTAAATAAAATAGAAAGCAGTTTGCACTCCAATTTTCAATGTAAAATGATTCCATCATTTATTAAGTAAACATGTTGACCAAAGGAACTGTTGCAGGGAGGGACACACGTTACGCAATGCTTAATCATAAGTGCCCTTTCTTGCACTCTCCGGACACCCATGCGCTCAGCCGGTTCGCTATTGAAAAAGGCAGGAAACATGTATATGCATTTATCAAGAGATTCACGATATTTGTATATTCCTCCAAACTATCACTGGTACCCTATTTCAGGGACTTCTCAGAATGAAGGGGCTGCAAGGCCTCAGCTAGATAAAACTTGGGGGGGGGGGGGGGGGGGGGTCGAGCTGACACAAAAGCTTCCAAAACAAAAATTCCTGATTTTGTACGCCGGAGATATTTGCGGGCGCATTTGACATGCTGCATTCTGGAATTTGCAAGCATGCAATTAATGCCACTGCCATGTTCCATTTGTGATTTAATTAGCATGTATAAAAAGGGGTATTAATTCACATGAGAAGGATATCATCCTGCCTCATTACAAGATCATGCTAAGACCTCACCTTGAATATGCAGTTCTTAAAAAGGACATTATGGAACTAGAGAATGTGCAAAGGAGGGCTATGGGAAATGAAAGCTCTCAGCTATGAAGAGACGATAAAAGTCACATTTGTATAAGATAGGGGAAAAAAGTTAAATTTTAACATGCTAGAGAAATTACATCTGAGAGGGAATATTATGTTATATAAATATATGATGGGCCACGGCAAACAACTCTGCAGTATGTAACAGAAGTGTGCAAAGAACAAAAGGTCACCTTCTGAGACTGGAAGAGCGCAGATTTCATGGACAAAGGAATAAAATGAGTGCCAAGAGAGGTGGTGCTTTCAAATACAAGAGGGACCAATTTAAAAAAAAAATCTACAAATGATAGAATCAACATTTATAGCTTGTTGATTCAAGGAGATATCTGATTGCCCTTTTGGAGTCCAGAATTAAACTTGATGGACTTAGTAAAATCGTAATTTAGGTTGAAAAAGACCTATGTAACATGCATGAAAGCAGCTGGACTGTCAGGAGCTACTTGATGTCTGGTGGGAAATTGGTAGGAAAACATGATGATGTATACGATATATACCGTATTTACTCGAATATCAGACGACCCTGATTATAAGACGACCCCCCCAAAATTTGGATATTCCTTTAGAAAAAAAACTAAAAGCCTGAATTTAAGACTACCCTATAGGAAAACAAGTTTAACTTGTATATATTCACATGTAAATTGCTTTTTAATATTTAATAAAAATGATATTAAACAAATGCATTTCTTGTTTTTATTTCCTTTTATGTGCCAATGCTGCCTCTCTTCCCCCCCCTGCGTTGTCTCTCGTGCAGACATCCTCCATGCTGCCCGACACTTCCGTCCATTATGACGGACAGCCGGTCCGTCATAACAGACGGCAGTGTCGGGCAGCATGGACGATGTATGTACGGTAAGAGCAGACATCCTCCGCTGCTGCCCTGCACTTCCGCCGGGACTTCATCATAGAAGTCTCGGCGGTCATGACGGGTGGCAGGGGAGGATGCCTGCACGCATCACGCAGACATCCCCCGGCTGCTTTAGAGGTGGATCCAGGCCCGCTGCAGCTCTGAAGGGGACCTGGATCCCTGTCTTATAGTCTGACCTCGATTTGAGGTCAGATTATAAGACGACCTCGAATATAAGACAAGGGGCCTTTATAGAGCATTTGCTCTGAAAAAAACGCAAATACGGTATGTAACTTCCCCTTTGGCTTGATATGCAAATTTTACATTTCCCATTGAAATGTAGTCTATTTTCATTTTAAGCTATAGGTGATACCACACGTTTCAAAACATTTTTCTCCCAATTTAGTAATTTGTTTGGAATTCTGCTAACACAGCATTTTTATTTTCTACATTCAGAGTAAAACTGTGTGTAGGTGATAAAGTCCCTGTAATACCAGGGTAGTCAGTTGCGAATACCGAGACCCTGTACTGATTGGATGAGCTTGATGTCTGTGTGCACCAGTGTCCAGGCAGGTGGCACCTGGTTGTTTTTTAATATATATTTTTATTGAAAAAAAAATGTTTGTGTGTAACTCTTGCTTCTATTAATGAGGTAAAAGTAAAAAAAACAAAAAAAAAACTTTAGTGCCAGTTTAAAGCCTGTGATTTGCAGGAGATATGGGAGATATCCAAACACGTGACTGAAACACAGGACCTTACCTCTGTAGAAGAGGATATTCTGATAATTAGCCATCCAAGTCCACCTGTTTAATGTACAGTGCTTCACTGTCAGGTTACCACTTCAGTGTGGAATGTGTTAAAGCCTGTGACTTTACCAACCAGGAAGGACTTTTTAATGACACCAATAGTAACAGTCATTTAGGTTGAAAAAAAACCCATGTTCATCAAGTTTTGACCTTTTATCATTCCTGATCCAAAAGAAGGGAAAACCCCCCAAATAGTAACATAGTAATTTAGGTTGAAAAAAGACACAAACCCATCAAGTTCAACCCTTCTACCTATCATTACAGCTTTTGATCCAAAAGAAGGCAAAAACCCCTAAGGAAGCTATTTCGAATTTTGCCTCCTGGGGGAAAAATTCCTTCTTGACTCCAAGAGGCAATCAGATTTCTCCTTGGATCAATAAGCTATTTTATTAATGCTTATTCTATTATTAATAGCCCTGTATGTTCTGCTTTCCTAACAAAACATCCAAACCATTTTTAATTGCATCTATTGTGGTTGATAGCACGACCTCTCTTGGCAGGGAGTTCCATGACTTTATTGTCCTAACCGTAAAGAATCCCTTCCTTTGCCGTCTATGAAATCTTTGCTCTTGCAGTCTGAGGGGGTGACCTCTTGTTCATTGTACCTTTCTGTTAATGAACAGGTCACTGGAGAGCTCTTTATATTGGCCCTGTACCAATTTATATAATGTTATCATATCCCCTCTGAGACGCCTTTTTTCTAACGTATATAAATGCAATTTTTTAAGTCTCTCTTCATAACCAAGATCCTCCAAACCCCTTATTAGTTTTGTAGCTCTCCTTTGCACTTTTTCTAGTTCCTTAATATCCTTTTTAAGGACTGGTGCCCAGAACTGTACTGCATATTCAAGGTGAGGTCTTCCCATTGATTTGTAAAGAGGCAAGATGATATCCTCCTCCCGTGAATCTATACCTCGTTTTATACATGCCAATATTGTATTGGCCCTTGCAGCTGCTGCTGGCATTGGGCACTGTTGCCAAGTTTGTTATCTATAATTATTCCTAAATCCTTTTCATTAGTAGTTTTTCCCAGGGAAAAAACATTTAAAGTATATGTTGCTTTGTTATTATTTTTCCTATAATGCATAACTTTACATTTGTCTACATTGAACCTCATTTGCCACTTTACTGCCCAGTCCCCCACTCTGTCCAAATCTTCCTCCAAAGAAAAAACATCAAGATTAGTCTTTATTGCCTTACCTAATTTAGTGTTGTCCGCAAACACAGAGACATGGCTCTCAGCACAATGTGGCAGATCATTAATAAACAAATTAACCCCTTCGCGACACAGGACGGACTAGGTCCGTCCTGTGTGGCGAAGCGTTAGTGACACAGGACGGACCTAGTCCGTCCTGTGTCAAAACGAGCACTGAAAGCGGAGTTTTTCCGCTTTCAGTGCTCTGATGGTATTGTAACGATGCTTCCGTGTGGAAGCATCGTACAATACTAAAAAAAAATGCCCGTCGGCATTTCGATCGCTCCGGAGAGCGATCGAAATGCCGGTTTTAAAGGCACAGTGCCTTTAAAACGACGGGCATTAAAAAATGAGCATAGGAAGCGAATTTTTCGCTTCCTATGCTCAGAAAGTGTTCCTGATTGCCTCGCAAGTTGAGGCAATCAGAAACACAAAAAAAAAATGCACGATCTTGGTCACTGAGTGACCAAGATGGCGCTGCCCTTCTAAGGGCAAGAGCACAGGAGGCAGGAAGTACCTGCTTCCTGTGCTCTCTGGCTGTCACACGATTGCCTCTTCACAGAGGCAATCAGTGACTGCCAGGCACACTGACAGGCAGTGGGGATGTTCTGCTGAACATCCCCACTGACTGGTCAGATCAATATTAACCCTATATTGATCTGACCAGTTATGATCTGCCTCCCTCTCCTCACATTTTTTTAGTGAGGGAGACAGATCAAAGTTCTAAAAGTAAAAAACAAACAAACACACAACACACAAATATTAAAACAATAAAAAAAAATTTATTAAAGCAATTCCCTGCGTTTAACCCCTTCCCTGCCACTGATCTTGCATAAGCAGTGATCGTGCACATCAGCGCATTTATTTTTGCCGTTTGTGCATTTTTTAGAGGTTAATTTTTTTTGTACTGTAATTTATTACAGTACTAAAAAGGCTCTTCTAAGAGTTATTAACCCCTTCTTTGCCGTCGATCACTGCTTACGCAATGATATTGACGCCAAAGCAATTTTTATCTGTCTGCATATTTTTATTTTATTTTTTTTACACATACCCGCTAGGGGATTACATGTAAAGTAAAAATATTTGAGTTTTTTTTTTTTTTAAGCTGCCTAAGCGCATAGCGATCAGTAACAGCGAATTAGTGGCAAAGGCGGTTTGGTGATTTCTCAATTAAGCTCACCATTCGCCCTGGTCAGATCAAAATTGGTCGGATCAATATTCACAAATATTGATCTGCCTCCCTCTCCTCACTTACATTTTTGTGACGGAAAGAGACAGATCAGTATTAGTGATATAAAATAACATTTTATAAAATTGTCAGGTTTTATGAAAGTCTTTCACTGTGTATTAACCCCTTCCCTGCCATTCATCACTGTGTAAGCAGTAATCTTGCACAGCAACAGTATGTTTTTCTGTCTGCACTGTTTTATGGATTAATTTCTTTGTACTGTAATGTATTACAGTACTAGATAGGCTCTTCTAAGAGCTATTAACCCCTTCTTTGCTCGAGATCACTGCTTACGCACTGATTCTGAGGCCGCGGACTCAGGGTTCGATTTTGACCCTATTCAGCTTTCTGATACATCATCTAGCGATGTATCGGTGGCTGCTGAGCCCTTGCCACAAGTAGTGATGGGGGTCTACCGATAAAAAAATATATGGTTTGGTGGGGGTAAATTACATTGGCTGGCTTCAAAGATATATCCCATAAAGGACACGTACGCAGGTTGACTACATGTCAAAATTCCAAGTTGGAATTTTGAGATGCGCATCTCACAAATGTTGCCTTCTAGCCAAAAACAAACCAACAAACCTATGCATGGGTGCTATCCCTGTACTCGGGAGATGTTGCTGAACACATATTGGGTTGTTGTTTGGCAGTGACATATACCAGAATCTGTGAATTCATGCCTGAAGTACAATGCATGTGGAAAAAAACCTCCCAAAAAAGTACTACCACAAACTTTTACAAAGGCTGGTGGTAGAATTAGTACCTATACAGTATTAAAATACCACCATTTGAAATACCTTAGGATGTCTATTTTCCAAAAATATATGGTTTGATGGGGTAAAATTCATTGGACGGCTTCAAAAATGTTCCAAATGGAACATGGGCGCAGGCTGACTACATGTCAAAATTCCAGGTTGGAATTGCGCACCCCCTAAATGTGGAATTTTAGACCCAATACAAACCAACAAACCTATGCATGGGGGGTATCCCTGTACTCAGGAGATGTTGCTAAACACATATTGAGGTGTTGGTTGGCAGTGGCAAATACCAGAATCTGAAAATTCCTGCCTGAACTACAATGTGTGTGGGGAAAAAATGACATCCCAACCCTTTGACATAGGTTGGTGGTAGAATTAGCACTTGGAAAGTGTTAAAATACCACAATTTTAAAAACCCTAGGATGTCTAGTTTTCCAAAATATATGGTTTTATGGGGTAAAATACTTTGACAGGCTTCAAAAGTGTCCCAAATGGAACATGGGCGCAGGCTGACTACATGTCAAAATTCCAAGTTGGAAATGCACCCCCCCTAAACATGGCCTTTTAGCCCCCAAATAATCTAACTAACCTACACATGGGTGGTATCCCTGTACTCAGGAGATGTTGCTGAACACATATTAATGTGTTTTGTGGCACTGACACATAATAGGATCTATGAATTCATGCCCGATGTACAATGAATGTGAAAAACAAATTACTATCCATAACATTGACATAGGCTGGTGGTAGAATTAGTGCATGGAAAGTGTTAAAATACTACCATTTGAAATACCCTAGGGTGTCTAGTTTTCAAAAATATATGGTTTTGTGGGATAGAATACACTTTTTGGCTTCAAAAATGTCCCAAATGGGACATCGGCGCAGGTTTTCTGCACATCAGAATTCCAAGTTGGAAAACCAAAAAGCGCACCTCTCAAATGTGGCCTTTTAACCCCCAAATAACCTAACCAACCTATACATGGGTGGTATCCCTGTAATCAGGAGATGTTGCTAAACACATATTGAGGTGTTGTTTGGCACTGACATATAACAGGATCTGTGAATTCATGCCCGATGTACAATGAATGTGAAAAACATATTACTATCCATAACATTGACATAGGCTGGTGGTAGAATTAGTGCATGGAAAGTGTTAAAATACTACCATTTGAAATACCCTAGGGTGTCTAGTTTTCAAAAATATATGGTTTTGTGGGATAGAATACACTTTTTGGCTTCAAAAATGTCCCAAATGGGACATCGGCGCAGGTTTTCTGCACGTCAGAATTCCAAGTTGGAAAACCAAAAAGCGCACCTCTCAAATGTGGCCTTTTAACCCCCAAATAACCTAACCAACCTATACATGGGTGGTATCCCTGTACTCAGGAGATGTTGCTAAACACATATTGAGGTGTTGTTTGGCACTGACATATAACAGGATCTGTGAATTCATGCACAAAGTACAATGTATGTGAAAAAAAATTACCACCCAAAACATTGACATAGGCTGGTAGTATAATTAGTGCATGGAAAGTGTTAAAATACTACCATTTGAAATACCCTAGGGTGTCTAGTTTAAAAATATATATGGTTTTGTGGGGTAGAATACACTTTCTGGCTTCAAAAATGTCCCAAATGGGACATGGGCACAAGTTTTCTGCATGTCAGAATTCCAAGTTGGAAAACCAAAATGTGCACCCCCTAAATGTGGCCTTTTAGCCCCAAAACAAACCAACAAACCTATGCATGGGTGGTATCCCTGTACTCAGGAGATGTTGCTGAACACATATTGAGGTGTTATTTGGAAATATCCCTTCACATTTTAAGGTAATGTTTACCTAAATTGCAATATATGTGAAAAATTAAAAAAAATGATTTTTTGCTGCAAACTTTGGCATAGATTGGTGGTAAAATGGCTACATGAAATGTGTCAAAATACCCCAAGTTAAATGCCCTGAGTTGTCTAGTTTTCAAAAATATGTACATGTTGGGGGTCATTCATGGATTTAGTACAGAAATCAGTGTTACAATGTCACTATCGCTAATTTTGAAAGAAAGGATTTTAAAATAGCTTTGCACCACTTATAGTTCTGGCCCTGTAACATGAATAAAAAAGCACAAAAACATAAAAACATGGGCTATTTCTGAACTCAGGACATATATTAGAAACTTTTTGTTGTCTCTTGTACATGATTATACGATTTTTCAAATAAAAGTCATAAAAAAAGTATTTTTTCAATTTTTTTGCCATATTTTATTATTTTTTTTTACATCAAATTATATGCTATTATCAAAATAATGGTATCAAAAGAAAGCCCTTCTTATAACGATAAAAACAATATATAGTTTGTGCGGGTACACTAAATGAGACAGAAATAAATTACAGCAAAACACAAACACCTCAGAAATGTTAAAACAGCCCATGTCACCAAGCGTCGGACAAGCCAAAAAAGTCATGTCACTAAGGGGTTAAAAAGAAGAGGGCCCAAAACAGACCCCTGAGGTACTCCGCTCAATACCCTTGTCCAATTTGAGGATTTTCCATTTACAACAACCCTTTGTGTTCTATCGTTTAGCCAATTTTCAATCCAAATACATACATGCGCCCCCAAACCTATTTATCTCAATTTGTAGAGTAACCTTTTGTGTGGAACTGTATCAAATACTTTCGCAAAATCCAAATAGATCACATCAACTGCCACACCTAGATCTATATTTTTACTGACTTCTTCATAGAATGTTATTAAGTTTGTTTGACAAGACCTGTCTTTCACAAAACCATGTTGACTTTTAGTAATTATATTCTTGTTCAAGATGTATTCTTGAGTGTATACCTTTAGCAACCCTTGAAATAGATTCCCCACTACAGGAATGTGCCACTTAAAGGGGATAATTCCTTCTGGAGTTCTCACTTCATAACCAAGATCCTCAACCCCCTTATTAAATTTGTAGCCCTCCTTTGCACTTTTTTAAAGTTCCATAATATCCTTTTTAAGGATTAGTGCCCAAAATGGTACTGCAAATTCAAGGTGAGGTCTTACCACTGACTTGTAAAGAGGCAAGAAGATATTCTCCTCCCATGAATCAATACCCTGTTTTATACATGCCAATACAGATTGAGAATCCAACATCCAAAATGCTTTGGACCAGTAGTATTTTGGATAATGGATCATTTTGGATAATAGATCATTTTCACCAATAAGATATAGGAAAGCCTCTCAGCACTTATGAAATACAGTGGTATCAGTGCAAATACTGTATAGAGCAAATAAATAACTTTTACTGTGATACAAGTGTGGGGCAACATTGGGAACCTGTCATTGGTGCCTCAGTCATGGACATGTGCCATTGTGTATTACCCTTTGTGAGCATGGGAGAAATCTGAGCATGCATAGAAAAACAACATTGCAGCCTAAAGGGGTTGCACACTGAATAAACTATAATGTATGTTTGGTACCAGAATATTATACAGATGCACTTTATTTGGACAAAATTTTTTCTTGCTGCTAATCAAGATTTTTCTGTGCTTAGTCTATTATCCCTCTCAGGACCCTTAGATCTTGTTTTTATTACAATAATGTATATTGTTGCATTTTGCATCTTTTATGTACTTTTGCGGAATTTTAATACATGCAGTTTGCACAACATGCGAACACTGGACTCCTCCCACTTTTGTTTAAGAATGATTAGTTTAAAAAAAAAAAAAAAAAAGGGAAGATGTTCTTTAGTTATTGGAGAGACAGGGAGGAGCTATAGACTATTTATGCATGACACGCCTCATCCACGTCAGCACCCGGAAGAAAGCGGCAAGCCAAAACACGTTGTGTGGATAAGATGGAGGGTGGTGACTCGTTGATTTATAAACTGAAATATTTGCCAGGTGTGATGCAAACAAAACATGGACATTGGCTTCAAAATTTAACAAATTTTACTTTAATAGCACAATTATAAAAAAAAAAACAAAAAAAAAAACAAACCACCACAGACCCATGTGTTCATACCCAGTTTAGATTTTTTGCCATACCCTGCTAAAAAAGAACCAGATATTATTCAAAAAATTACAAACATGTGTATCTTTGAAGGCATCTAATCCACATTTCAGGAAACAGACAATTCCAATCCAGAAGTTAGTAGAATTCTTCTTCTCCCTTCTCAATGGCTGATGTATTTTGAATTTGCTGTTGCTTCCTGTACAAATCGGCAACCTGAATGTAAAGTTAAAATAAATGCAGCTGTGTCATAGGAATTATAGGCATTGCGACAATAACCGAAGTTACAAACAAAATTTGTGGAGTTGTACAGTGAAATATATATTTAAGCTAAGTTAGTCTTAGATCTAGGGTTAGCATTAAGGTTAGTGCTAGGTTTAGGGTTATCATGTCACTGTAGGATAAAATAGGAAAAGGCAATATGCTACTTCTAGTTATAGCTCTAACTTTCTATTCAAAAATGAGAGTTTGAAATTGATATTGAACCAGATAAGGGGATAATACTGGAGTCAAAGCGTCAAATATAAATGTTGAAAAATCTGGCTATATTTTTAAAACTTTACTTTTGTTTATTATGGATAAAAAATATCACTCCAATAAAAATTGTTTGCACAATTAAGTTACAAACTAGTGACACATAAAATAACACAGATATAAGTGCCTAAACAAATGTGATATAATGTGAAGAAAAATTTAAAAATAAGAAGGCTACTCCAAATGACTACATTTTATACCAGGACTTCTGGTTTTTAGATTGATGTCAAATTAGGAGTGCCACTGCATAATAATGTAAACAGATGTTCATATAATTGCCTTTTTATTGTTAAACTGTATGCAGATAAAGGTAGGGTTGGTTGGGAAAGACATGGATGGAGATATTTTTTTGTGAATTCACCTTAAAAAAAAAAAAAAAACTGAGCTTAAATTATAGCACCTGGCACTTTAAGAAAAGTATACAGGTACATCAAGTGGAAATCACTGTATGGAGGGAAGCTGAAAAAAATCGATATGACACACTCAGCAATTGCAGCAGGTTGATAAAGCAAACCGTCTTGTCTGGAGTCCGTCTATTTTCCACTGCTATCGTCTACAACTCCACAAGTTTATACTTCTTTTTCCTCTTGATAAAGCAAATACAAATCTTATATTGAATTCAAATAGAATATTGCGATACCTAATAGGTTTTGAAATCTCATGTATGAGCGAAAACCATTTTACTCTGGCTGCAGGCTGAATAGGTAAAGGTCAGTGCTATTATAAACAGGATACTTTTGAAAGCTGCTAACAGAAATTCCCTGCTTCAACCCGTATATGGGGGAAGCTGAAAAAAAAAAAAAATATAACACACTCATCGACTAGCACAGAACTGCAGCAGTTTGATAAAGTAAATAAAAATCTTATTTTGAATTGAGATAGACTATTGCGATACCTAATATGTTTTAAACACTCGTTTGAGCAATAGCCATTTGGATCTGCTGTAGGCTGAATAGATAAAAGGTCAGTGTTATTATAAACTGGATGGTATAGAAAGCTTCTAACAGAAATGCCCTGCTTCAACCAAAATTTCCCCAAACCCAACAATGCAACGCATGTTTCCCCACCAGCCATTGTCTTCTTCAGGGGATAACTTGTTACGCTGGAAGAAGTCACTGGCTTAGAAGGATTTGTAGATGTGAAAAAGATTGTTCATTTAAAAATTAGAAAAAGTTTCTTTCTAATTTTGCATAATTGTTTTATAGCAATTAATCTCGCAAGATTAAATGAAATCTCGCACGGTGAACCGCAAACTTCCGAAACGGACTCACACTCTGTAGCGGGCCCACTGCTAGAGATCTGCCCAAATTTTAACTAGCTTGGAGGTGATACCATGGAAGGCTGCCAGAAATGGGCCCACCTGTCAACGGACTCTCATTCCCACCAGCAAATCCCGTGAGGGACAAAGACCAACACTGTTACCAGCCAAGTCTACCACATTTGTGCAGAAACTGTAATTTTTTAAATATATATCTTGTTACTACTAGCGAATCTTTCCCCACTGTTGTAGAGTCCACTCTCACAGTAAGGAGATTGTTGGGGCCAAAAGGCGGCCCTGACCCGTTGGCCATCTTGAAATATCATCCTTGGGACAGAACCCTCCAGCACTGGGGGTCTTAGAGAGAACTAATGGCTTGCCTCCTCCCTATAGATTTTGGGCCCTCGCTTATGTGCTATGTTTAATATGGTTATTTATTCAGATTGTTTTGTATGTTGGTTTTATGTCCAATGAATAATTCTGTGATTAGACCACACTGATCACAATATGTCACTGGGAAGTAAAGGAAAATGGCTGATAGTTTACCCCCTGTGGTGCAGACAGCCTGTCTGCTGCTTAGATGTGATTTTCCATATACTATGTGCTCAGCAATTGTTCTGTGTTAATTATATTTACTGTTAAAACTAATTGTGATGTGTTCTTGTATATTTCTGCCATGTCTGGTTCATTGCTGTTTAGTTCCTGTTTGATTTTATGTTAATATGTGGGTTGAGATTTATGTTAACTGGATTATGTCTGAATATAGACTCTGTTACTGTTCAATAAATGTGCATTCCTGTTTCAAAGTTACTGGTCCTGTCTGTTGATTTGGAAGCTCCATCTTCAACACTGGTTCTGCCTGGTGGCATATATTCACCCCAATACCCGCCATCATAACTACCACACTGCATATCGACTCCCCAAGCCTGGGGGTTTTGTCAGAGCATATACTTCTTACTGCCCCTACTCCCTAAGGGATCTCTGTGAACTCTGCCTACTCACTATAACATGTGACTTAGATCCTTCATCCACCATTTGCCAGCAGCTGTATTTACCAACCCTCCTCTCGTTCACATATGGGCCAGTCACTTACCTGTGCCATTGCACCTATTATGGATAAATATATAGATACGACTCCCCCCCCCCCCCCCCCCCAAAAAAAAAAAGCAACACCAGACATTCTGTCAAGTCTAAAGACGGCCACATATCCAAATCGAAACTGAAGGAAACTTACAATGGTGTGTGCGAGCGCGTGCCCGACTGCACGCGCGCGCAACTGACTGCGCGCGCGACTGACTGACTTTTTTAGGGGTTACATTTTTTTGTGCTGTGATTTATTACAGCACTACAAAGTCTCTTCTAAGAGTTATTAACCCCTTCCTTGCCGCCGATCACTGCTTACACAATGATATTGACGCCAAAGCAATTTTTATCTGTCTGCATATTTTTTATTTTATTTTTTTACACACACCCGCTAGGGGGTTACGTGTAAAGTAAAAAAAAAATGTATATATATTTTAAAGCTGTCTGAGCGCATAGCGATCAGTAACAACGAATTAGTGGCAAAGGCGTTTTGGTGATTGCTTAGATGAGCATCACCATTCGCCTGGTCAGACCAATATTTGTGAATATTAATCCGACCAATTTTGATCTGCTTCCCTCTCCTCACTTACATTTTTGTGAGGGAAAGAGACAGAACAATATTAGTGATAAAAAAAAAACATTTAAAAAAATGTCAGGTTTTATGAAAGCCATTCTCTGTGTATTAACCCCTTCCCTGCCATTCATCACTGTATAAGCAGTAATCTTGCACAGCAACAGTATGTTTTGCTGTCTGCACTTTTTTATGGATTAATTTCTATGTACTGTAATGTATTACAGTACTAGATAGGCTCTTCTAATAGCTATTAACCCCCTTCTTTGCTGTAGATCACTGCTTAGGCACTGATTCTGAGGTCGCTGGCTCAGGGTTCGATTTTGACCCTGGTCAGCTCTCTGATACATCATATAGTGACTACTTCCAAGTTGGAATTTTGAGATGCGCCCCTCACAAACGTTGCCTTTTACCACCCAAGCAACCAAACAAACCTATACATGGATGGTATCGCTGTACTCGGTAGATGTTGCTGAAGACATATTGGGTTGTTGTTTGGCAGTGACATATCAGAATCTGTGAATTCATGCCTGAAGTACAATGTATGTGGAAACAAAACTCCAAATATTTACTACCACAAACTTTGACAAAGGCTGGTGGTAGAATTAGTACAAATACAGTATTAGAATACCACCATTTGAAATACCTTACGATGTCTATTTTTCAAAAATATATGGTTTGATGGGGTAAAATACATTGGACGGCTTCAAAAGTGTCCCAAATGGAACATGGGCGCAGGCTGACTACATGTCAAAATCCAAGTTGGAAATGCGCACCACCTAAATGTGGCCTTTTAGCCCCCAAACAACCCAACAAACCTATGCATCCGTGGTATCCCTGTACTCAGGAGATGTTGCTAAACACATATTGGGGTGTTTGGCACTGACACATAACAGGATCTGTAAATTCATGCCTGAAGTACTATGTATGTGAAAAAAAATTACTACCCAAAACATTGACATAGGTTGGTGGTAGAATTAGTGCATGGAAAGTGTTAAAATACTACCATTTGAAATACCCTAGGGTGTCTAGTTTTCAAAAATATATGGTTTTGTAGGGTAGAATACACTTTCTGGCTTCAAAAATGTCCCAATTGGGACAAGGGCGCAGGTTTTCTGCATGTCAAAATTCCAAGTTGGAAAACCAAAAAGCACACCTCTCAAATGTGGCCTTTTAACCCCCAAATAACCTAACCAACCTATACATGGGTGGTATCCCTGTACTCAGGAGAAGTTGCTGAACACATATTAAGGTCTTGTTTGGAAATACCCCTTCACATTTTCAGGTAATGTTTACCTAAATTGCAATCTATGTGATTTTTATTTTTTATTTTGATGCAAACTTTGTCTGGTTGGTGGTAAAATGGGTACATGAAATGTGTCAAAATACCCCAAGTTAAATGCCCTCAGTTGTCTAGTTTTCAAAAATATGTACATGGGGGGGGGGGGGGGGTGTCATTCATGGATTTAGCACAGATAGTGTTACAATATCACTATCGCTAATTTTGAAGAAAAAAAAAAAAGGATTTTGAAATAGCTTTGCACTACTTAATAGTTCTGGCCCTGTAACATGAATTAAAAAGCACAAAAACAATATTTTTAGAACTCAGGACAAATATTAAAAACTATTTAGCAGTGTTTTCTGTTGTCTCTTGTAAATGAATATACGATTTTTCAAATAAAAGGCAGAATTTTTTATTTTTTCATTTTGCCATATTTTATTATTTTTTATATCAAATTATATGCTATTATCAAAATAATGGTATCAAAAGAAAGCCCTTCTTATGACGATAAAAACGATATAAAGTTTGTGTGGGTACACTAAATGGGACAGAACTAAATTACAGCAAAATACAAACACCTCAGAAATGTTAAAACAGCCCATGTCACCAAGCGTTGGACAAGCCAAAAAAGTCATGTCATTAAGTGGTTTAATGACAACTCATTAAAGCATATGGTGTGCTTTTTTCTCCATGGGATAAATACGATTTTGTTTGGGAGCAACAGCAAGGTATGCAACTGAGCAGAAACGCTGTTCAGTATAGTAGGAATAAAGAATTTGAAAAACTTGCTGGCAACAATAGGTAGATTGCACTACTGCCCACCAGCCGATGAAGATAATTCGAAACGCGTCCTGTGGGGTGTAGCTGTGTTTTCTCATGCAATATCCTAACTGTTCAATAGACCTGGCCAGGCGAACAGACCCAGTGGGTAAGGGATCTTTGGTTTTATTCTCAATTTTATTTCATATATTTTAAACCCTTTTGCTGCCATTTCTTCCTTTTTTTTTTTTTATATTATCATATATTTTATCCATGGTTTCTTTTCCATGTGATCACATATTTATTTTGTGACTTTGGATCATTTTGTTACACTTTATTTTATATGTAAGTCTATTCATATATATATATATATTTCTTTGTAATAAATTTATATATTTTTATATCTATTCGTTTCTTGCAGTCTATCACATTATTTGTCTTTGTATATTTATATATAGCGCTCTCACCTTTACACAATAGGGTTACTCATGCAACACTATTTGCTCATGAATTTTTGTTTCAAATGTAAATACTATTTTTCCACTGTAAAATCCCAGTGGTAGTTTTTGGGGGTCAGGACCCATTCAATTTGTATATCTATTAAACAGGAGGCTACTTTTGTGGCACAGCTCATTACATTTAATTAGTGTGTCGATTGTTTTTTTTTTTTGTAGACTGAATCTGCTTATTTCACCAAGTATTTTAATCATAATGTATGTATTTTCAAACCTCACTGTAAGAACCTGCACCTGGTCTTAGTGCTAAACGTTGATCCATTACTTGACCCAGGACTCAACAAACCCCGCTTGCCATAGCGACCAGAAAATTAGACCTTTTCCCCGGATGCGGTTAGCCACATTCCCCCCTTGCCGCTGCCACCCGGTATTTTATTGCAGCACAGCGCGAGGGGGAAAGTCTGTGTGGCTTGCACAGATTGCAAGCTCTGCCCCTCGTGCGATGCATATCCGAGTGCTGGGTGTCATGTGACATCCCGGCACTCACAAGGAAGATGAATGAAGATCAGCTGTAGCATAAATGTCCCCTCCCTTGCAATGAGGCAAAGCAGCAGGGAGGGGGGGGGGGGGGGGGCACATTAAGAAAAAAAAACTATGTAAGGTGTGTATGTATATGTGAGGTGTGTATGTGTGGTGTGTGTATAGTGGGGAGGAGCCAACCGTCAGAGCGAGTAGATGCATCTCAGTGCAGCTCCTGTGCACAAATTAAATCCTAATTTTATGACAATTTACTCTTACAAAACTGATGTACTACCTTCCCTTACAATGGGGAACAAAGGAGGAAAAAAAGAGAAAACCGCGAACATAAAGGATCAAGATATTGTTTTTTTTTTCAGGCTGGAGCGACCAGGCATCAAACACACACGCCAGCGCACTCATCTTGTGAACAGAAAGATGGCAGTTCTGTTTCATCCGAAGACTCATACTTTCCACATCCCCTCAAACCTACCCACCACCCAGCAGTCCAAAATCTGGACGACGCTCCGGTGTCTAAAAAAGACATGATTACTATGCTCAGTGACCTCAGGGAAGCAATACAATCAGACATGGCGGCGGTTCGACAGAATGTTTAACAATTGGATAAATGAGTGGCTGTCCTTAACTCCCAGCAATCAGATTCCTCTAAATATCTGACAGAAATGAAAGAGCAAATGGGACATATGGCCCAGCAGATCTATGGTTTTCAACAGCTGGCGGTGATGGACACTAAGGCCAGACAGGCCAACATTTGTATGAGGCATTCTGGAGTCTATGTCAACCACTGCCCTTCGAGAATTCTTGACCAACTGGTTTATACTACTGCGCCCAAACACAGACCCTCCGGATCAAATAATTTTTCAGGGTGTGGAAAGCAGAAAAAGCACCTCATGATTCACCTAGGGACTTGATGATTAAACTCTGCTCAACTGCAGACAAGCTAGCCATTCTTGCTATATCTAGGAAACATAAGGAGCTTATCTTTGACAACGTGAAGCTGCAGATTTGTGAGGATATACCCCCCTCTATCATCTGGTGGAGAAAGTTGATGGCTCCGCTGACTGCACATTTGAGGGTCCTGGACGTGAGATATAGATGGGGGCCAGCACACACAATAACAGTGCAGATTAACGGAAAACTTCTTCATGAGGAAGATCTGGGAGACATAACTCAATTTTTGCAAGCATTGGCTCTACATTCGCTCCCCTTGCGGAACCAACCCTCAGATCAACCAACTGCAGCTCCACTGGAGACTTCAGAACTGACCCAAATCTCATCTAATACTTTTTATGCCATTATAGATGTTTGTGTAGTAACATAAGTCGATTTTTACATTTTGCTGTGTCTACAGTCCGTTGACCTCTCTGTTCTCACTCAGATTTATATTCCCTCCACGGGCAATTTTTTTCCACTAAAATGTGGAAATACAGAGTCCACAAGATGTGGACACACAGGCCCATTTTTCCAGTGACTCTCTTGCCACTGTCGGTGTACCCGATCTAGTGTACCCGATCTAGTGGAACCCCGTTTCAATACTTTTTCTCAACTAATCTATTCTTATTCTAATCCTTCCCTCTTTCTTCTAACTTTACATATATCCCTTACCTCTACTATGTATTTTACCAGTGCAACTTATATTATGAGTAACCTCCAGAGAACATGGGGTCCTGAATATATATGTTTACAGCAGGCTCACGGTCTTTTACGTGTGTAGTTGTCAGACGGTGTGCTAAAATTCACTCTGTTGATCCCAAGTGCCATAGATATAACTCATATATATTTTAAGATATTATTCTTTTTTTACCCTTTTATAGACTGGCTATAAAAATAACTATTCGGCCCTTATAGTTTAATTTACAGGGACACTATATTGTATGTCCCTGAATTCATACCTATCATATAAATTCTCCTCAGATTTTACAATGTTTAATGTTTGAGCTTAATATACTTTCCCTTCTTCATAAATATACTCAGATTTTGTCTTGCTGTATAGAAAATTATATAATGTGTGCACTTATAGGCAGTTAGTATATTATTATATTGTTTTAATTTGTCTGCTGATAGACAAATAGATAAAACAAAATGTTCCAAGAGTAGAAGGGTACTAAACAAACAGCTGAAAGTTGTTAGAAATGATATCCACAGTTACCGATCATACTGGTTCGGCAGTAGTTCTAGTTTGATCAGATATTAGTGATGACCTAGCAGTTGTCAGATGCAAAAGTTTACCTACTTGAGGGCACCATATAATAGCATTATATATTTTAGTACAATTTTTACGTTTCCATTTTATATAATAAGGAGAAGCTGTGATTTTGCCAACTTTCTACTGTGCGACATTATTGATTTTGTAATATAACATTTGGAATCTAATGTGCTTTTAACATTTCTGTTATGTATGATCACTACAATGCATATGTTCAGGGGTGTTGCTAGGTCTTCAAATGATCTGGGGCTGTCTCACACACACCCCGTCTCTCTCTCTCACCCCCCGTCTCTCTCTCTCTCACCCCCCGTCTCTCTCTCTCTCTCTCACCTCCGTCTCTCTCTCTCGCACGCACAGTCTCTCTCGCACGCACATACAGTTACGCAAACACACACATACCTAGACACCATGACACAGACACCCAGACCCAAACGCAAACACCCAGACACAAACGCAAACACCCTGACACAAACGCAAACACCCTGACACACGCACCTAGACACCCTGACACACACATTGAGACACCCAGACACACACTTACATATATGTATATATGTGAGGTGTGTGTATGTATATAGATGTGATGTGTGTATATGTATATATTTATATGTGAGGGGTGTGTGTGGGTGTATGTATCTGTGAGGTGTGTGTGTAACATTTATAATACATCACACACTACTGCTAATTAATACCATCCAATGAAGACAATTGTATGTTTTCAGAATTTTACCTGAAAACTGTTTGTCGCTTCTTCTGGCTTTTTATCATCTCGAATACGAATAAAGCGAGGGAAGCGTAGGGAGATTCCTTTTTCTTCCTCAACCTGAGGAGTTAACATATACAAAATAAGACTGCCAAATGTTCTTTTATATGTGCAAACAATTACATATGAAGTATAATCAATGCTGGTAACATTTTGAATTTATAGAAAAACAGTGAAAAGCTCAATGTTAAACAAGCAAAGGTACTTTTTAAAACAGGTTTCTACTTTTATACTTGTTAAGCCTATCATCACTATATTGAATGTGTATGCACAATCAGTACATCTGCAATGATTCTATTAATATGATTGTATATATTTTAATGGCAATTTTCTCTCTATAATTATTTGGTCTTGTCAATGTATACATTCATATTTTTGCACTGTGTAGATTTAATTATCAATTTTATGCAGTGCATTTCACTGAAAGATTATCTGAAGATAATTCACTCCAAAACTGGAGGTTTTATATATTGAAATATGTTCAAATGTTCACCTACTGTTGGATGCCCCACAAGAATGTAAGAGAAATAATACCTTTGTAGCATAGGCTTATTTTACATATGAATAAACAAGGTAAACACACATACCAGTCCAAGTGCTGCTTTATGCACAGGAGAGATGGAGAGATCAGCACACTTCACTTCCCAAACTTGTATAGGGTCAAACCAATGATCTGGCTGTGTGGAATTATCCCAGCGATAATAGCAACGTGGACTCTCAATGACATGATCCTTTGAGAAAATAATAATAAAAAGGGGTTATAAAAAAAATTTGAATCAACCAGAATGATTAAGTACAATGCCAACTGAAAGTATCTTAAAAAGAATAATGTCAAAATTATTATTAATTTTGACATTATTCTTTGTTAAAATAATTATTATTAATATTATAATTTAATACATTGGCCCCATTTTGTGGACTTGCTTACTCTAATTTTTTCTACCTTGTTTTGTTTAGATCACAATAATATAGTAGCCAGTAAATCAAGTTCGCTGACACTTATCAAGTGTTTTTAAATAATTACTTGTCTGGCTTGTAGCTGAATAGCATAAATTAAATAACATAACTCACAGAACTGGTTACATAGTTAATGGGGAGTTGAATTGATTTCTTTGACATATCCATAAAATCGTTTCTGTCTCTATGTGACCAAAAGGAAATAGAATGGGTTCAGAAACAGGCTACAAAAAATATTAAAGAATATTACCAAATTAGGAGTTGTCTCTGGAGAAAATACACTTCTGTTGAGATATGATTATATACCACACATAAAAATGCGGATGCCATTTGACTCCACCACAAAAGTCATGGGACTATTTGGCAAAATAATAGATCCAGAGTCCAGCGTGCCACATAGAAAATTTAATAAATTCAAACACGGAGGGAAGTAACAGCAGAGGTAGAGAGGGGAGGACTCACAGCACCTAACATGTTTCATGCTCTAGGAGCTATTAATCATAGATGGTGTGTGCTGAGATTTAAAATAGGGGGGAGGGACTAAAGTGACTTGTGATACACCTTGAATCAAGATCCAACCATAATGGAACACCATATTTATAAGTGTTTAAACAAAAAATGACCTAGTGTACATCACCTATGATTAAGAGATCCTACAGCTTGAAACGAGTTAGGTGCTATCCTCCCCACTCTGACATTGTTGTTACTTTGCTCCGTGTTTGAATTTATTACATTTTCTTCGTGGCACGCTGCACTCTGGATCTACTACCTCACAATAAAGTCCTATTAGTTCTGTGGTGGAGTCAGCTGGCATCAGCTTTTTTGTGTGGTATGTACTTTAAGCGTCAAGTGGTTCAGGTAGTGCAGCTCATCTAGGATGGCACATCAATGCGAGCTGCGGCAAGAAGGTTTGCTGTGTCTGTCAGTGTAGTGTCCAGAGCATAAAGGCGCTACCAGTAGACAGGCCAGTACATCAAGAGACGTGGAGGAGGCTGTAGGAGGGCAACAACCCAGCAGCAGGACCGCTACCTCCGCCTTTGTGCAAAGGGGGAACAGGAGGAGCAATGCCAGAGCCCTGCAAAATGAACTCCAGCAGGCCACAAATGTGCATGTGTCTGCTCAAACGGTCAGAAACAGACTCCATGAGGGTGGAATGAGGGCCCGACGTCCACAGGTGGGGGTCGGCTTACAGCCCAACACCGTGCAGAACGTTTGGCATTTGCCAGAGAATACCAAGATTGGCAAATTCGCCACTGGCGCCCTGTGCTCTTCACAGATGAAAGCAGGTTCACACTGAGCACATGTGACAGACGTGACAGTCTGGAGATGCCGTGGAGAACGTTCTGCTGCCTGCAACATCCTCCAGCATGACCGGTTTGGCAGTGGGTCAGTAATGGTAAAGGGTGGCATTTCTTTGGGGGGCTGCACAGCCCTCCATGTGCTCGCCAGAGGTAGCATGACTGCCATTAGGTACCGAGATGAGATCCTCAGGCCTCTTTTGTGACCATATGCTGGTGCGGTTGGCCCTGGGTTCCTCCTAATGCAAGACAATACTTGACCTCATGTGGCTGGAGTGTGTCAGCAGTTCCTGCAAGATGAAGGCATTGATGTTATGGACTGGCCCGCCCCATTCCCCAGACCTGAATCCAATTGAGCACATTTGGGACATCATGTCTCGCTCCATCCACCAACGCCACGTTGCACCACAGACTGTCCAGGAGTTGGCAGATGCTTTAGTCTGGGTCTGGGAGGAGATCCCTCAGGAGACCATTCGCCACCTCATCAGGAGCATGCCCAGGCGTTGTAGGTAGGTCATACAGGCACGTGGAGGCCACACACACTACTGAGCCTAATTTTTACTTGTTTTAAGGACATTACATCAAAGTTGGATCAGCCTGTAGTGTGTTTTTCCTCTTTCATTTTGAGTGTGACTCCAAATCCAGACCTCCATGGGTTGAAAAATTGATTTCCATTTTTTAATTTGTGTGTGATTTTGTTGTCAGCACATTCAACTATGTAAAGAACAAAATATTTCATAAGAATGTTTCATTCATTCAGATCTAGGATGTGTTATTTTAGTGTTCCCTTTAATTTTTTGAGCAGTGTATATTTATTTATTTTCTCAACTCAGCATTCGGTGAGAGTTTGGGAAAGAAAAAAAAGTAAATTTAAAGTTGTCAGTTTAAACAAGTAAATTGTCCAAAATGATAACTATACTTGCAATGTGTGCATCCATATAGGCATAGAAGCTTTACAAATCACACAGCTGCTGGTTATTTTCTTCCAGGTGTAAAGCTAGAATTGCCAGTGTTTTGCTGGACATATCATTTTTACTTGTTCCATTGCAGAATGTAGGATGTAAGTGTGTCCAGAAAGAACCAATGCATTAATCACAGATCTCATAGGAACTACCTTGATTAACCGATATTCTGAATACATGAATTATACAGAATTATATAAAATAATTTTAGTGACATCAGCAGAACAAGGCCAATGTGTTAGATAGCTTTATTACTCCCTCCCTGTACTGATCGCTTAATCTAAATCACTAGTAGTTGGTTTCCTTTACTTTTTTCTATTCATTCATATATTTGTTTCTTCATTTATGACATATTTGCTTGAATATAAGATGACCCTGATTATAAGACAACCTCCAAACTTTGGATATAAATAAAGGAAAACAATAAAAAGCCTGAATAAAAAAAAACTACCCTATAGGAAAATGTTTTTACTTGTAAATATTCACATGTTAACTGCTTTTTCATTTTTAATACAAATTCACAAAGAAAAAAACTTAGCCAATGCCTACCCTCACACAACCATCTGTACCTCAGACTTAGCCAATGTTGCCCTTCTACACAGCCACCTGCCTCCCAGACTTAGCCAGTGCATCCCCCTACACAACCATCTGCCCCCCCCCCTCCCCGTCCGACAGAGGCAATGCTGCCTCTCCCCTGCCCACCCCCAGACATAATCCCTGGTGGCTAGTGGGGGCAGCCGGTGGATGTCTGCGTGCTGCGCGCTGACACCCTCCGTTGCTGCCTGAAACTTCAGGGTCTTCCGCCAGAATGTCCCAGCTGGAAGTGCCGGGCGGCGCTGTAGGATGTCAGTGCGCATCCATTCACCAGCTGCCTGCAAGAGGGATGCAGGTCCCCTGCATCATTATAAGACAAACCTTGAATATAAGACAAGGGGTCTTTTTCAGAGGATTTTCTATTTAAAAAAAAAAACCTATTCTTATACTCGAGCCAATACGGTATTCATATCTTTCTAACTTTATCCTACTATATTAAGTCTTTCTACAAATTCTTTCTTCTCTCCATGTGTAATGTTCTGTCAGCAATCAACACAATAAAATACATGTCACTTGGTCACCCTATAATAGTGGATAAGGCTTAATCATCCTGATTACAATCAAAATTGTACAGATGCACATTTTAACATGAGGGGGCCCTCAATCTCATCTGGCCCAGATTAGAAAAGGTGTTTCATACCTTCAGGAAGTTGTAATGTTTCTCTAAGTCTTCATCTGTAAAACCTGTTCCAATCTGCAAGAATTCCAAAGAATTTTAAAAAATACAAAATTGCAACCAAAGACTAACAAGTTTTTCTAATATTTACTCACAACAAGCAAACATATGATTTTGCCATCATTTTAAGATAAAATCTCTATTGTACACCAGACCAAATAAAAGAAGGCTATGAATTTGGATAAAGTGCCACTTTTCTAGGGATGCATTAGAAGGCAAAAAAGGAGTAGCTTAGTATAAATGGCATTCACATTATGCCCAAATTCTGCCTATTTTTGCAGAATACTATGGATCTGTTTTGCTTACGCAACCTGTAAAATGTCTAGTGTGACTGGGATGTAAACTGAAATGTCAACATTTTCTTTAACCCCTTAAGGGCAGTGGCTGTTATTAACCATAGATCTTTGTTTAAGGCTGTTTTTTTAATTTAATTTTTTTTTTTTTTACTGTAATGTGATCACTTCAGAAGCTCTGGCCCACAACAGAGCCACCTTCAAATACGGTGTTTGCAAACACTGCCAGAATCCTGATTTCAGTGTTGCTGAATGCCTCGACATCAAGGTATTACAGCAACATCAGCAGAGTGGAGGAAGCGATCACTGATTGCTTCCGATGCTCATTTCGACACATGGCACACAAGTACATCCTCCTGTGCCATTAAGGGGTTAAAGTGGGAGGAAGGTCATACCATATTTTCTTTTTAATAAACGGTCACTTGAAGAGGAGTGTCACGGAAGTCTCTGTGCCCTAAGCTCCTGGAGAGGACTGATGACAAGCCTTACTTTTATCAACAGATTATGGACACTATCTGTATATATGATAGGTTTGGGCGAACACACTTTGGGGCCACCAGGGGTACCCTGTTTTCAGTACAGCTGAACTTCCAACACAGGGTGCCCAGGCCAAGCTGTTCTGTGCAATGCTTAGTTTGGCGGTGTTAAGAAATGTAATTAAATGTTACTGTTAATATACATATCTAAACAATTAGTGTTAAATGTTCCCAGTAATTATGTCACACTCCCCATTGTCTTTAGGTATGTCATTCAGTGTTCTTTTGTAAACTGATGTCCTTTAAATAGGAGGTTAATGTAATTAAGTGTACTGTGTATGTATCGGGATCTGACACCTTTGTATCACCTTAGGTGTGGTCCCGAGGAAGCAGAGACTAACAGAAGTACCCGGCCGGGGTAACAAAGGGGGCTCTGTCACAATGCGTAAAATAATTTTTAGGTTTTGATTGAGCAACTCTTCAGAAATATAGACGTGTTTGCCGATAAGAACCATCAGGCCCATATAGTTTATCCAATAAACATTTTTTTCATTTTTAATTAAAAAAAAAAATATGATTGAAAAAAATGCATTTCTTGTTTTTATTTCCTTTTATTTGCCACTCTGCCCCCCAGACACATGGCCAATGCATCCCCCTGGCACAATTTGCCAATACATTCCCCAGACTTGGCCATCGCTCCTCCAGACTCCCTGGGGTCTAGTGGGGGCCACCGGTTTCTATGACTGAATTCGGAGAGGTCAAGTGACCCAGAGTTCCATCGTAGAAGTCCCGGCGGAATTGGCAGACAGGCAGCATTGGACTAAGTCTAAGCACATACACAGACATCCACGGGTGACCTATGAGGAGGATCGATGATCCCTGCAGCTCTAGTAGTCTTCTGGTATGACCTCTATTTGAGGTATGATTATAAGACAACCTTGAATATAAGACGATGGGCCTTTTTCAGAGAATTTCTGAAAAAAACATTCTTATATTTGAAAAAATATGGTACATTCTAGGGATTTAATTTATTTTACTAGTGAACATCTAACCCAGCTATAATGTAGGGCTTGGGATCCACGTAAAATATTGCTTCCGCAATACTGCAAGAGTTTATAGAGAGATTTCACTTAACTTCTGCTTTATTGTGGAAGTTTTAGTGAGATCAGGTGCCCAATGGTGTTGTAAGCAGTGTTATAGCAGTAGAACTATAATGGGATTTAGCTGCATTTTATCACCCTTTGCTTCTAAACTTTCTTCTGCGCAGATACCACTTATTACCGCATAAAGAGTGCTGAGAAGCAGTGGCGTCGCTGGGGGGTGGGGTGGGGGTGGCTACTGGGGTTGAGCCCAGGATCTCCGCTCCATAGCCCCAAATGGAGACTCCACTCGTGCTTGGCCCCACCCCCTCATGCTGGACAGTGCCAGGCTCTGCCCCTTCAAACTCAGCCCCGCTTGCTCGCGCTCGGCCCTGCCTCTTCACACTAAATTAATAGCTGCCCTGCCGGCAGGTTTTCCCTCCATGCTGCAACAGTCTGGATCCTGAACTGCTAGGTAAGCACAATATCTGTGCTGGGGCAAGACTATTTTATATAAAGAAATACTAAGACTGTACTGTTTATGTAAACCAAGTGTAAGGTGTGCCAGTGGCAGAGGGCGAGTGTGTGCAAGTGGCAGAGGGCGAGAGTGTGAGAGGGCGAGAGTGTGAGAGGGCGAGAGTGTGAGAGGGCGAGAGTGTGAGAGGGCGAGAGTGTGAGAGGGCGAGTGTGTGAGAGGGCGAGTGTGTGCCAGTGGCAGAGGGCGAGTGTGTGCCAGTGGCAGAGGGCGAGTGTGTGCCAGTGGCAGAGGGCGAGTGTGTGCCAGTGGCAGAGGGCGAGTGTGTGCCAGTGGCAGAGGGCGAGTGTGTGCCAGTGGCAGAGGGCGAGTGTGTGCCAGTGGCAGAGGGCGAGTGTGTGCCAGTGGCAGAGGGCGAGTGTGTGCCAGTGGCAGAGGGCGAGTGTGTGCCAGTGGCAGAGGGCGAGTGTGTGCCAGTGGCAGAGGGCGAGTGTGTGCCAGTGGAAGAGGGCGAGTGTGTGCCAGTGGCAGAGGGCGAGTGTGTGCCAGTGGCAGAGCGCGAGTGTGTGCCAGTGGCAGAGCGCGAGTGTGTGCCAGTGGCAGAGCGCGAGTGTGTGCAAAGGGCAGAGCGCGAGTGTGTGCAAAGGGCAGAGCGCGAGTGTGTGCAAAGGGCAGAGCGCGAGTGTGTGCAAAGGGCAGAGCGCGAGTGTGTGCAAAGGGCAGAGCGCGAGTGTGTGCAAAGGGCAGAGCGCGAGTGTGTGCAAAGGGCAGAGTGCGAGTGAATTTGTGCGAGTGGCAGAGTGTGCATTTGAGTGTGTGAGAGTGGCAGAGTGAGTGTGTGTGTGAGGACTGTGGCAGAGTGAGTGTGTTTGGCAGAGCGTGTGAGTGAGTGTAAGCGTGCGTGGCAGAGTTATGTGATGTATGGATTGTTGGGCTGTGTGTGAGTGTATGTATTGTGATGTATGGGCAGTTGGGCTGTTGTTGGCTGTGAATGATGCACTTCCTTTCTTTTGGTTTTTACTTCCTTCCTGGCAGTTGGGGGGGGGGGGGGGTAGAATGTTCGAGGGATTTGAAAATGGAGCTGCAGAAACCTGTGTAACAAGGCAGCAATATGAAGAACCGGTTATATATGTATTAATAAAATACAGGAATTGTTGACTGATTTGTACAAAACATCACGAGTTATGAGTGTGCATGTGTGTGAGTGGCAGAGTGTAAGTGTGTGTAAGTGTCTGGTTGTGAGTGTATATGTGCGTGGCAGAGTGAAAGTGGGTGTGAGTGTAATTATGTGTAAGTGTGTGGTTGAGTGTGGCAAAGTGTGAGTGTTTGGAAGAGTGTAAGTGTGTGCGAGTGAGTGTAAACAAGAGTGGCAGAGTGTGTGAGAGTGAAAGCGTGAGTGGCAGAGTGTGAATCCCAGTGAGATTACTAGGAGAAAATGTGATTACTGTGTATGAGAGTCAGGTTTACATGTGTGCCTGAGTGACTAGCATGATGTGCTTATGAGAGTTGCAGGTTTACACACGTGTCTGAGTGGCAGAATGTCTGTGTGGGAAAGGCCATCTGTGTGTATAAAGATGTATGTGTGTAAGGTTGTCTGGGTGTGTGTATGTGTGTAAGTGTAAGGTCGTCTATGTAAGGGTATCTATGTGTGGGGGGGGGGTGTAAGGATGAGTGTGTGATATCCCCTATATTATGAGACTGTTGGTCTACTTTTTTGTCTCTTAAATGGTGTAAGCAACGGACACAAAATTTTGTATGCTCAGTTATTTTTAAATCATGGGAATTTGCTCAGATACATGTGTGTGTGTGGTGTAAGTTAGTGTGTGTAAGTGGGATATGTGTGTAAGGGTGTGTGTATGCAGGGCCGGTGCAAGGATTTTCGGCGACACAGGCGAAGGTGCATTTTGGTGGCCCCCTCCTCTGAACCGCCACGCCTCCCACACCAAACAAAAGTATAATGTATAGTGTGGAAAAGAAATACATCTAAATATTCAACTCGCATGCTCTCAATTTCTCACACATTGAAACCCTAAAACACAAAGACACCCTTGCAGTCACACTAACACACACACATCCTTACACAGACAGTGACACACTAACACACCCAACCTTACAGTGACACACTTACACACACACCCTTACACAGACAGTGACACACTTACACACACCCTTACACAGTGACACACTTACACACACCCTTACACAGTGACACACTTACACACACCCTTACACAGACACAGTGACACACTTACACACAGCCTTACACAGACACAGTGACACACTTACACACAGCCTTACACAGACACAGTGACACACTTACACACAGCCTTACACAGGCAGTGACACACTTACACACAGCCTTACACAGACACAGTGACACTTACACACAGCCTTACACAGACAGTGACACACTTACACACAGCCTTACACAGACACAGTGACACACTTACACACAGCCTTACACAGACTTAGTGACACACTTACACACAGCCTTACACAGACACAGTGACACACTTACACACACCCTTACACAGACACAGTGACACACTTACACACAGCCTTACACAGACACAGTGACACACTTACACACACCCTTACAGACACAGTGAAACACTTACACACACCCTAACACAGACACAGTGACACACTTACACACACCCTTACACAGACACAGTGACACACTTACACACACCCTTACACAGACACAGTGACACACTTACACACAGCCTTACACAGACACAGTGACACACTTACACACAGCCTTACACAGACACAGTGACACACTTACACACAACCTTACACAGACACAGTGACACACTTACACACAGCCTTACACAGACACAGTGACACACTTACACACAGCCTTACACAGACACAGTGACACACTTACACACAGCCTTACACAGACACAGTGACACACTTACACACAGCCTTACACAGACACAGTGACACACTTACACACACCCTTACACAGACACAGTGACACACTTACACACAGCCTTACACAGACACAGTGACACACTTACACACAGCCTTACACAGACACAGTGACACACTTACACACAGCCTTACACAGACACAGTGACACACTTACACACAGCCTTACACAGACACAGTGACACACTTACACACAGCCTTACACAGACACAGTGACACACAACCTTACACAGACACAGTGACACACTTACACACACCCTTACAGACACAGTGAAACACTTACACACACCCTTACACAGACACAGTGACACACTTACACACACCCTTACACAGACACAGTGACACACACCCTTACAGACACAGTGAAACACTTACACACACCCTAACACAGACACAGTGACACACACCCTTACACAGACACAGTGACACACTTACACACACCCTTACACAGACACAGTGACACACTTACACACAGCCTTACACAGACACAGTGACACACTTACACACAGCCTTACACAGACACAGTGACACACTTACACACAGCCTTACACAGACACAGTGACACACTTACACACAGCCTTACACAGACACAGTGACACACTTACACACAGCCTTACACAGACACAGTGACACACTTACACACACCCTTACAGACACAGTGAAACACTTACACACACCCTTACACAGACACAGTGACACACACCCTTACACAGACACAGTGACACACTTACACACACCCTTACAGACACAGTGACACACTTACACACACCCTTACACAGACACAGTGACACACTTACACACAGCTTTACACAGACACAGTGACACACTTACACACAGCCTTACACAGACACAGTGACACACTTACACACAGCCTTACACAGACACAGTGACACACTTACACACAGCCTTACACAGACACAGTGACACACTTACACACAGCCTTACACAGACACAGTGACACACTTACACACAGCCTTACACAGACACACTTACACACACCCTTACAGACACAGTGAAACACTTACACACACCTTACACAGACACAGTGACACACTTACACACACCCTTACACAGAGACACACTTACACACACCCTTACACAGACACAGTGACACACTTACACACACCCTTACACAGACACAGTGACACACTTACACACACCCTTACACAGACACAGTGACACACTTACACACACCCTTACACAGACACAGTGACACACTTACACACACCCTTACACAGACAGTGACACACTTACACACACACTTACACAGACACAGTGACACACTTACACACACCCTTACACAGACACAATGACACACTTACACACACCCTTACACAGAAAGTGATACTTACACACACCCTTGCACAGAAAGTGACACACACACACCCTTACCACTTACACACACACAGTGACACACAACATGAGACACACTATTTAGCCCCTCAATATGCCAGTATTTTGCCCTTCAATATGCCAGTATTTTGCCCCTCAATATGCCATTTAATATGCCAGTATTTTCCCCTCAATATGCCATTCTTTTGCTCCTCCAATATTCCATTTAATATGCCAGGATTTTGCCCCCCCAATATTCCATTTAATATGCCAGGATTTTGCCCCTCCAATATTCCATTTAATATGCCAGGATTTTGCCCCTCCAATATACCATTTAATATGCCATGATTTTGCCCCTCAATATACCATTTAATATGCCATGTTTTTGCCCCTCCAATATACCATTTAATAGGCCATGATTTTGCCCCTCAATATACCATTTAATATGCCATGATTTTGCCCCTCCAATATGCCATTTAATATGCCAGGATTTTGCCCCTCCAATATTCCATTTAATATGCCAGGATTCTGCCCCTCCAATATGCCATTTAATATGCCAGGATTTTGCCCCTCAATATGGCAGGATTTTGGCTGTGGCGGTGAGGGAAGCGTTGTGCGGCCCCCTCCAGCCGCATGGCTTCAATAGAGTTTGTTGAAAAAAAAAATGCGACCAGAGTAACTCCGCACAACGCTTCCCTCACAGCCACGGACATGCAGAGCAGCAAGGAGGTAAGTAAACCCTCTGATGGCGGGCCTGCGGGCGATTTTCTCGCGCCCCCCCTCCCCCGTTGTGGCGCGTGACTGTGCAAGTATGAATGTGTGTGTATGTGTGGCTGTGTATTTATGTGTATAAGCCTAACTTCGAGTAAAGTGAGTTTTTTGTGTGCTGTGAGTCTTATTGAGTATCGTGGTACAGTAATGTGCAGCATGAGTATGTGATAAATTCACACACTGCACATTACTGTGGAGACTGACACACACACTGCACATTACTGTCAGTTTTATTGCTGTGGAGTCAGTCACAGACAGACACACACAGTCAAACGCATATGCAGTCAGTCACGCACACACACTTTCAGTCACGTCCACTTACACACAAGCAATTATGTTGTTGTTTAAGATAAAACAAAAAAAAGTGCGTCAATATGCCCACCTCCTCGCTGCTATGCCTCATTCTAGCCTGGTGTCCTGCTGTTGTTTCTAGCCCTGCTGAGCACACTCCGTGCTCGGACACTATAGTGAGGTGCATGTGGAGGCGGAGCAGGAAGACTATGCAGCCGGTGCACACATGACTCCCTCGCGCTCTGCTGTATAAATAAAAAAATATAATGATCCCAGCGGCGAGGGCACCATGCAGGGACAACAATAACCGGGCACCAGGTATAATTTCCTGTTGCCCGGGATTTGTTGAGCCCTTACAAATACCCATATATACCTATTGTTCATTGGCATCAAATATATCAGATATACCATCCTAAGCATGTGAGCTTACTTACTCCACTTCTATCAAATCTGTCACAGACTCCAGCCACAGATCTTTTGGAGACCTAGCAACGCCCCAGCTGAGAAGCCTAAATTGTATTACCGTATTTATCGGCATATAACACGCACTTTTTCTCCCTGAAAATAGGGGGAAAATTATGTGTGCGTGTTATACGCCGATCGGTGGCAAAAATAAAAAAAATCTAAAACTTACCTCGTTCCTGCTCTGTCCCCCGGTGCTCTGAAGCTGCGTGGTTGTGAGGGAAGCGTTGTGCGCTCCCCTCCAGCCGCGCGGTCAACAAAGTGTGTTTTTTTTAAACAAACTTTATTGTTCCGCGCGGCTAAAGGGAAGCGTTGTCACAGCCACGCACCTTCAGAGCACCGGGGGACAGAGCAGGAACGAGGTAAGTACTGGGGTCTGGGGAAGAGGGGGAGGAGGGTGGCATAACGAGCATACTAAGGGGCAATATCCTGGCATATGAAATGGCATATTGGGGGCAATATCCTGGCATATTAAAATGGCATATTGGGGGCAAAATCCTGGCATATTAAAATGGCATATTGGGGGCAATATCCTGGCATATTAAAATGGCATATTGGGGGCAAAATCCTGGCATATTAAAAGGCATATTGGGGGCAAAATCCTGGCATATTAAAAGGCATATTGGGGGCAAAATCCTGGCATATTAAATGGCATATTGGGGGCAATATCCTGGCATATTAAAATGGCATATTGGGGGCAATATCCTGGCATATTAAAATGGCATATTGGGGGCAATATCCTGGCATATTAAAAGGCATATTGGGGGCAAAATCCTGGCATATTAAATAGCATATTGGGGGCAATATCCTGGCATATTGGGGGCAATATCCTGGCATATTAAATGGCATATTGGGGGCAATATCCTGGCATATTAAATGGCATATTGGGGGAAATATCCTGGCATATTAAATGGCATATTGGGGGCAAAATCCTGGCATATTAAATTGCATATTGGGGTACAAAATCCTGGCATATTAAATGGCATATTGGGGGCAAAATCCTGGCATATTAAATAGCATATTGGGGGCAAAATCCTGGCATATTAAATGGCATATTGGGGGCAATATCCTGGAATATTACATGGCATATTGGGGCAATATCCTGGCATAGTAAAATGGCATATTGGGCTTCAAAGTTCTTTATTTGAAATTTAAGTTTTTTTCCCTGAAATTTCCTTCTTAAAATGAGGTGCGTTATACGCCGATAAATACGGTAATTTTATCTAGCTAATGGTCGATACATTAATGAAAAATGAAGCAAAAGAGGGACAATTCCTCTTCAAATATAGAATTCAACTCTCATGAGATATAAATCTCATGTCCCCTTAGCATATTTTTGACAGATATTTGGGATATGAACATTTTAGATAATGCTTTACTTTTTCTTACTTATGATAATTTACAGCCTGAACACTTAAATGACCCCCATATTTCATATGAAGTACTTTGATGCAGTGTTAATTTCAAAGACTAAACATTTTCATCACAGTTTTCGTCAACTGCAAGTTTTCAGTGACGAAAACAAAACAATAACAAAAAAAAAAACCGAAATTGATAGGATTAAAACTATGACGAAAATCCATTACAATTTTCGTCTGACAAAAAAGGGATAAAAATGTTGGGGAGGGACTATTGCATTGACCTAACACAATTCAAAAATGTGAATTTGTGCGCTTCCAAAAACACTACACACTAGTAGTTGGCCCTTATGTAGAGGCAATCCTCTCCGTAATATTCAAAGGGAAGAAAAAATATATAAAAATATAGTGTAGTATTAAAATAATTATAGGTTTAAATATATATGTGGATTCACTCACATCTTACTGAGCAGTACTCTGCTCAGTATAATGGGCATCCGGGAGCCCCTCGTGGGGTCTTGGATTTGATGGTATTCCAGAAGCTCCAATAGATATGAAATAATAGGACAGGGGAGGAAGGTGATACACTTTTCAGTAAAACACTCTTTAATTGTGCATAACACGAATATTTAAAATCTTACATAAAAATAGGCAGCATCCAGATTTGAAGTGCATGAAGTCCCAGGCTTGTAAAGAGCTCCTCTCCCATACACAACGCGTTTCACCTTGAACACATGTAAATCCCGTTCAAGGTGAAACGCGTTGTGTATGGGAGAGGAGCACTTTACAAGCCTGGGACTTCATGCACTTCAAAGCTGGATTCTGCCTGTTTTATGTAAGATTTTAAACATTCGTGTTATGCACAATTAAAGAGTGCTTTACTGAAAAGTGTATCTCCTTCCTCCCCTGTCCTATTATTTCATATCTATTGGAGCTTTTGGTATACCATCAAATCCAAGACCCCACGAAGGGCTCCTGGATGCCCATTATACTGAGCAGAGTACTGCTCAGTAAGATGTGAGTGAATCCACATATATATTTATACCCAGAATTATTTTAATACTACTACACTATATTTTGATATATTTTTTTATTCTCTTTGTATATTACGGAGAGGATTGCCTCTACATAAAGGGTAACTACTATTGTGTAGTGTTTTGGGAAGCGCACAAATTCACATTTTTGAATTGTGTTTGTTTTTGTACCAGGAGTGAAGCACTGGTTGTGTTTGGGTGCTGCTACTCCTACCACATAAAGGCACAGTGTATTCTTGTTGTTTATTGCATTGACCTATTTGGACTTTCTCTTGGATCTGTACCAAAGCCCAGTCTCCTATTGGAAGCTGGATTAGCTGAAAGGCAGCCTGTCTGGGTCTGTCTACTGCCGGGAACTGCTTCCTGTAGACCGCAGAGTAAGAGGATACTCCACCATCAAGTTTGCTGCGTACGGTCATGTGAGGGTTTCACCTCCCATCTCCCTAGCAAGTTAACTGAACACTATGTAACTGCCTTCTCAGACCTGTTCTCTCGCTCACTGATGGAGACTTAATCGAACCTAGACTAAAACTAAAACAATTCAGATGACTAAAATACGACTAAACTAAAATTGTATTTTAGTTGAAAAACTAAATCAAAATGTATCGTCAAGAATTAACACTGCTTTGGTGGTAAATAGCTGCCTAGTGTCAAACTGGCAATTTCTAGCAAACTTTGCAGTGAAGCTTTTGATTTTGTTTTTCTGCCTTCTGCTTTAAAGCAGACTTTTAGAGAGAACTTGGGAATCCCATCGTAAACTTGCTTGTATTTTGGTGCGATTCCGCTAGCTCTGCACTATAGTGGGGCTTAGGTGTATGTGTAATACATGGGAAAAAATATCCAGATGTTTAGCAACATTCCACGATTGCGTTTATACTGCATCCGTATTCCATCTGTATGTGGAATGTACAGGGCCACACTATGACTGATACCGCAAATAAAAAATTAACTGATGAATTGAGCTGCATACCATTATAATGGAATCAATCATTCCATTTACAATGCATCTCTGAAAATAGCTGGGTTAATACATATTACAAAAAACATGGGTCCTATCATAAATATGAAAAAAGTACAGACACGTTACTCTTAAACAATAACCATTCTTTTAATTCTGCTAACACAATGTATAATTATATATTTACATAATAAATAAACCAAAATATTAACTCGACAAAAAAACGTTTTAGGGACAGATATTCAGGGATAGCAGAATCCTTTTCAGTCATACTACTACCAAAATAATACCTTCATGCACATATATACTACTTTTAGTGGCTTAATTATTGTGATTGAGAAAAAATGTATGCAAGCCTTTGCACTAACATTTTGGTTGAAGCATTCTTTTGGTTACAATATATTGCCTTTAATCAACCACATCCTGGTAAGAATTTTCACTAACCTTGCAGATTGTCTGATACTCTTCACTTTCTTCATCGTATGTCGCAAGCAGGAAACCACCATACATTCCAGTTCGTTTTCCTTTTCCTAGGTAAGCTCCAATTACAACCAGATCCAGAGTATCCCCAACACCTTCTAAATAATCTTTTTTCAACTACAAAAAACAAACCACAATTAAACGCTTAACAAAATTATGTTAATGACACGACCAGTAAACATCATGGATATTGGTGGTGATGGGAATCAAAAGGTGTATAAAGTGGCTAAGTGCCAATTATTATGCATAATCTAAACACAAAGTAAAAGAATAAAAGGAGAGATACGGTTATTGAATGTGAGGCAATCCACTCGATTTTAACCGGAAGGGAAAAAAAAACAACACGTTTCACCCGTAAAATGGGTGAAACGCGTTTTGGGAGGAGGAGACTTTTATTGAGGACTTGTTGGGACTTACTTTGATGCACTTTTCCTGCTGATTCCTGTAAACTTGAATGTAAGATCTTTTATATTTTTTCCTTTACAATAAATCCATTTATACCAAGAGTCTTCCCTCTTTGCTCTCTTATGCTGTTTTCCTGGACAACTACTGGATCATTAACCCTTTGTGGGCTCCCATGATGCAACATACATTGAGCAGTGTTCTGCTCAAGAAAATGTGAGTGTATTCACATTTATTTTTGAACACATGCACTTTTAAGTTGAAATTATTACACTATATTATCTGTTTTTTCCCTTCCGTTTAAAATCGAGTGGATTGCCTCACATTCAAGGGTAACCTCGATCTGTATACATTTTGTTTTTTGTGTATTGGAGTGTTGGGTTACAGCGCACATTATCACTTTGTTTTGTTTTGTAGTTACAGTAATGTAGATGGTTGGCAGTAGGTGGGATAGGCCAACGATGAATTGTGTGTGTTCCAGCTAGGTGGGATCAGCTAGAGGTAAAGTGACAGGTATTCTAGTGGGTTGGGTAGTAAGCTTCTTTAAAGAGATGAGAGTGAGAAGTGGTGATGAGGTTGGAGGAGAGTTTAAGTCCCATCAAGGAGCGTAAAGGTCATACAGGGAGGTATTGGTTAACAAGGGAGGCAATGTACGGAGGGGCGGAGGGCTTTGTAGGTTAAAGACAGAATTTTAAATGTGACCCTTGAACAGACGGGGAGTCAGTGGAGGGCTCTGCAGAGAGGAGCCACCGAATCAGACCGACATGCATGAAAGAGGAGTCTGGCAGATGAGTTTTGGATAGATTGCAGGGGAGACAGACGAGCCAGAGGTAGTCCAGGCGAGAGTCTATTGTACAGTGAAGCGTTTAACAAGATGGGTGCAGATGCAGAAGTTAAGCTTAAATGCCTATCATTAACATTTGCTGCATGATCTGTTTTCTCACTGGGGGTATAGTGAACATTTGGCTTGTACAGGGCACAAATCTAGATGATCAATATTGGAGATAAAAAAAAGAGATTTAGTTCTAGCTACATACCAAGATATTTATAAGAATTGACAGGTATCTCATCAGCTATCAATAGAATTCCCTCTGACAACTCAAGATATCTTTGGATATCTAAGAATTAAGAATTTTATTATAAGTAGAGAATATAGCAATATCAATAGCCCCTTTAAGCAAGTTGTTTTCCATAAAGAGGATAAGGCTCTCTGACGTCCTAAAATGTACCCTATTCAGCGAGCCTACAGATGAACTTGAACAGGTAGGGAAATCTCCTGCAAAGTGGAATAAATATCTGGGTATATCGGTAGATTTAACAGCTTGGTTGCAGATCATTCCACATTTAAAAAAAAACCCCAGTGCATTGCAATATAAGATTCTTCAGAGATGGTACCTGGTATCTAGGCTCATCCTTGCTTTAATGGAGATGTAATTTTGAAGTTGGTTCTATAGGGCACATTTGGTGGGAGTGAAGTGGATTAATACATTTTTTGGACATGGTATTTTCTCTGCTAAATGAGATCATTTCAATACCTATTAATAAATCCCTGACCACATTGCATTACTACACTTGGAGTTGCCTAGATTGTCAAAAATAGAGATATATTTAGTGACACATGTCCAATTAGCGGCTAAGCTAAAAATGGAAATCCAGAGATTCAAGTCTGGATGAAACATAAAGCTCAGATAATATTTCCAAAAGAATATGGAGAAAGAAAAGAATGAAACCAGCCAGGGTGCATGGGACATGTGGCATGCTAATATTTCTAAGTCAGTGTTCCTCAACTGGTGGGTCCTTACCCAAAAGTGGGTCATGAGCTTGTATGGAATGGGTCACGGATGTGTGCTTCATAAAAAAGACTAACTTTTGATTGGGACGATGATGTAGTGACGCATGGTGTATTTACCGTGTGAAGCTGAGAAGCCAGCCGAGCAATGCATGTCGTTTTTCGATAGTGCTGCTGATACATCTTCAAGTAATCCCCTTTAGAATTTACAGCCGAGGCTTAACCTTTTTCTTTAGGGATACAATTTCAAAATTTGCCTAAGATGGGTCAAGTGCAGTTTGAGTTTGATGCAACAGATACATGGCAGTGAATTTTTTTTTTTTTTATCTTTGTGAGAGTGGAATCTTAGTTCTAGTCCAGCTGAAGACAAATTATGTTAAGAGAATGGATATTGAACATGTCCTTAGAGTTTCTTTGTCTACCATCACACCAGACTTTGAGACACTTAATAAGCATCCCTATCATTCCATTAGTTCTAATTAGTCTCATATGTTTTAATGTATTTTTTGTATTTTGTTGAATTTTTAGCTCAACAGCACTTTCATTTTCCCTTGCACTTGATTATTGCACTATTCACTTTGCGAAGAAGCCCTGTTTTTTTTCATGTGTTGAACAGTGCGTATCTACATTGTCAATTACTGTACCAACTGATTTGTGGAATACATTTTGTTTCGGAAATGAAATTATTTTTTGGTGGTGACTTAATGACTAAGGACAAATGTAGGTTAGACAGGTTGAGATCCACCGATCTAGGGTCTAGTTCCAAACAATTAGATGTTAGTTGTTTGCTACCCTAACCCGACAATCTTTTGCCTTTTCTCTTTTTTACAATGCTGAGATAAGTATGAACACATGTTGTACATGTTCACATTTATGTTTTTGTGATATATTGCTGTGCTTCTGCATATGTTTTATAAGAGAACAGATTGGTTAATCTTTTCCTTTGTATGTGTAAATTTTTTTAATAAATATTTATAAATGAAGAAAAAAAAAAAAAAAAAAAAAAAAAAAGGATTGACCGGTATCTTTTTATAGTTTTGTTTGATGTTGCTGTTTAGGTGGGGATTTCCACTAAGTGCCTAAAAGGAAGCATGCAGTGGCCCTTCACGTACTGTGCACCAATGTAATTGTGGGGATAGAAAAGGAGGTATCTGCCACCATTATTAAACAGGCACATAAATCAGCAGATGGAAGTTGTTACCGAATTTACCACAAATGGTTTAAAACAAAACAAACACCATCAAACAAATCCAAATATAGTGAGAACACATATTCCTTCACATGTCTAACAGTTTGCTTACTTTTAACCAGTTGTGAGACCGCTTTGCAATTTCATAAGTGGCATCCTCCTCTAATGTCTTCACCATCAGTCCTTCACATGAATCTAGAAGAAAATAAGCAGTTTTTATTTTGTTTTAAACCTAAACAATGCTAACACTGTGAATGTATGAAATGAGATATACAGATTGTTTGAAAAACTGCAGGCAAATGCAAAAAATAAAATAAATTTGTGTTTCTAAAGAGTCTGTAGTGTTTCCTGTTTATGACCACCTGTGGCTTTAATGGGAAATTTTGAAAACATTTAATGGGAAATTTGTAATTTGAATATCAGCCAAAAGGTGATGTCACACACAGAAGACATTTTTAAAACATATTTCTCTTATTTTATGCATTTGAATGCAATGTTGCAAATATGTAATTTTTCATATTTTTTTCTCTTCATTCAAAGTTCAAGCAATGTTGAGAGTAACAGTAAGTGAGCACATATAGAAATACACTATATATATATATATATATATATATATATATATATATATATATATATATATATATATATACATACACACACACACACACACATTCCATCTCTACAATTTGAGTCTTACACCTAACTAAATCCCTAGTTGGATTTTCTAACAGCTCCATCCCAGTGTTTTCTGAATATTTTGTTTTCTAAATGCTCTGAAAAAGACCCCTCGTCTTATATTCGAGGTCGTCTTATAATCTGTAAATCTTTGCTTCAAGAGCTGAACGAGACAGTAAAAGAGCACTGGAGGACCTCCTGGTCAGATAAACCAAACAAAGTAATCCCTCCGATTTCATCCTGTTGAAATAACAAAGTGGAGCTTACCTCAACGCCAGGCCTATGATTAAGTGCTTTTGAACGCGTAAGGCGTCTTTCTCACTGTGTGGTTCATTTCCTTTTTTGTACTAGCCTGTTTCACGTAACCATTAAACTCTGGCTTATTTTCACATACCTGCTTTGATTGTGAGCTCCTTCCGCAAACCGTTTTTGCTTCCTTTTTTTTCTCCCGTCTTATAATCTGACCTCAAATCGAGGTCAGACTATAAGACTGGGATCCAGGTCCCCCGCAGAGCTGCAGGGGACCTGGAACCCCCTCGCTAACAGCCGGTGGATGTCTGCGGACATCCTCCGCTGCCGCCCAGCACGACCGCCGGGACTTCTATGATGAAGCTTCCGGCTTCATCATAAAACGACTGATATTTGGGCAGCTGGGGGATGTCTGCACGATAGTACAGACATCCTCCATGCTGCCCAACACTTCCGTCTATTATGATGTACCGGCTGTCCGTCATAATAGACGGAAGTGTCAGGCAGCATAGAGGATGTCTGCACGTATTGTGCAGACATCACCCGGCTGCCACCACCAGCCACCAGGGAGATATGGGCAGCCGGGGGATATCTGCACATATCGTGCAGACATTCTCCAGCACATATCGTGCAGACATCACCCAGCTGCCCCCACTAGCTACCAGGGAGGCTACGTTGGGGGAGGGAGGGGGGAGACATACAGCGTTGGGGGGAGGGGGGTGGAGAGACTGACAATATTGGGGGGAGGGGGTGGAGAGACAGACACTATTGGGGGAGGGGGGTGGAGAGACAGACACTATTGGGGGGAGGGGGTGGAGAGAGACAATATTGGGGGGAGGGGGGTGGAGAGAGACAATATTGGGGGGAGGGGGGTGGAGAGAGACAGACAACGTTGGGGGGAGGGCAGTGACGTCCCGAGGGGGGGGGGGGGGTAGCGAGGGGACCGCGCCGGGTGACACCTCCAGCGGGGGTGACACCGGTGTGCGCTGCTTAACTTTTTTTTGGGGGGAAAAAAATAATAAAAAATTACAGCGACCGGATGTGACATTACGTCACATCCGGTGACTGAGTTTCCCTCCTCCATGCAGGAGGGAAGACTGCACGTAGGAGGCGTCCGTCCGGGGACATGGTGCAGCCATTCGGTAAGTGATGGGGAAGGGGGGAGGAGGGTGGTTGAAAACGAGCACTTTAATGGCACACTATTCCTGGGCTCTGACTGGCACAATATTCCTGGGCTCTGACTGGCACAATATTCCTGGGCTCTGACTGGCACAATATTCCTGGGCTCTGACTGGCACACTATTACTGGGCTCTGACTGGCACACTATTACTGGGCTCTGACTGGCACACTATTACTGGTATCTGAATGGCACAATATTCCTGGTATCTATAATTGTACAATTGTCACCTCGTGGGGCTCCTGTGTGCTGCATAACTAATGGCGGTCCCATGTGTGCATAATTATGGGGCGCTTTTGTGTGGCATATTTATCGGGCCCCATGTGTGGCATAATTAAGGGACTCTTGTGTGGCATAATTATGGGGCACCTGTGTGTGTGGCATAATTAATTGGGCAGAGGTGTGGCATAATTTATGGGGCTCTGGTGTGGCATAATTTATGGGGCTCTGGTGTGGCATAATTTATGGGGCTCTGGTGTGGCATAATTTATGGGGCTCCTGTGTGTTGCATAATTTATGGAGCTCCTGTGTGTGGCATAGTTATGGGGCTCCTGTGTGTGGCATAGTTAATAGGCCATCTAACTGGCATTACTAAGTAATCTGTTATTACTAGCATTGTATTGGAGGAAATCTAGGGGGGTGACACCATGAGTTTCCACACCGGGTGACACCAACCCTAGTGACGCCCCTGGGGGAGGGTGGGGGAGAGAGACAGACAACGCTGGGGGGATGGTGGGAGAGAGACAGACAACGCTGGGGGGATGGTGGGGGAGAGAGACAGACAACATTGGGGGGAGGATTGGGTAAGTCTGGGGGGTAGGGGCAGCTGTGGCACATAAAAAGGTAAATAAAAACAGGAAATGCATTTTTTTTATATCATAAGTTTTTATTAAATATGAAAAAGAAATTTACATGTGAATATATACAAGTTAAACTTTTTTCCTATAGGGTAGTCTTATATTCAGGCTTTTAGTTTTTTTCCTAAAGGAATATCCATAGTTTGGGGGGTCGTCTTATAATCAGGGTCGTCTTATATTTGAGCAAATACTGTAGATTGCCTACTTTGGTATCAATACCGCAGCACCCTAATGTTGTTCTTTTTTGTGAATTTTAACTAACTAGTAGCATATTTTCTCCTGCATGTGAGTGTTAAACAGAGTGGATTGGCCATTGCTTTCGAGTGTGAATACAAGTCATGACTAAGCTCCAGGAGCGCGAAACGTATCAAGCCTATTGTTGATTTGTATCATTGGCTTTAATGTATCACCTCTGCACGCTGCTGAATTTATCGAGACTGCACAATTTTTACTACATTTAAGTTTTTCTACTGCATCTAGTCTTGGGAGTGCCGTTTCTGCTCTTTTTGTCTTCGACGTATATACCGTATTTGCTCGATTATAAGACGACCCCCCCAAACTTTGGATATTCCATTAGGAAAAAACTAAAAGCTTGAATATAAGACTACCCTATAGGAAAAAAGTTCAACTTGTATATATTCACATGTAAATTGCTTTTATAATAAAAAATGATGATATCAAAAAATTTATTTCTAGTTTGTATTTCTTTTTATGTGCCAATGCTGCCTTTCTCTTTCCCTTGCCCCCATTTTTCTCTCTCTCTCTCCTCCCCTTAGTGTTGGCTCTCTCTCCCCCCTCCCCTTGTCTGTCTCTTAACCCCTTCCCTCCCCTTGTCTCTGTCTCTTAACCCCCTCACTCCCCTTGTCTCTGTCTCTTAACCCCCTCCCTCCCCTTGACTCTGTCTCCCTCCCTCCCTCCCTCCCCCTGTCTCTCTGCCCCCCCTCCCTCCCTTCCCCTTACCTTGATCCCTGGTGGCTAGTGGGGGCAGCTGGGGGATGTCTGCACGATACTTGCAGACATCCTCCATGCTGCCCGACACGGCAGTCTATTATGATGGACAGCTGTCCGTCATAACAGTCTGCCGTGTCGGGCAGCATGGAGGATATCTGCACGTATCGTGCAGACATCCCCCAGCTGCCCGCTTTTCCCTGGTGGCTAGTGGGGCAGCAGAGGAAGGCTGCGCGATGAGCGCAGACCTCCCCTGCTGCCGCCCGGCACGCTCGCCGGGACTTCTGTGACGAAAGCGGAAGTACCCGGCTTCTTCACAGAAGCCCCGGCGGTCGTGCCGGGCGGAAGCAGGGGAGTCTGCGCTCGTTGCGCAGACATCCCCTGCTGCTAGAGAGGGGGATCCAGGTCCCCTGCAGCTCTGCTGGGGACCTGGATCCATGTCTTATAATCTGACCTCAATTTGAGGTCAGATTATAAGAGACCTCGATTATAAGACGAGGGGTAGTTTTCAGATTTTTTTTTCTGAAAAAAACCTCGTCTTATAATTGAGCAAATACGGTATACACATACGTCTTCATGGCCCCCTAGAACCATTCAAGTGAAGACATGTGTGTACATATATACATGCCTTTGTGGCACAATGGGTTAACAAAGTAGAAAGCCACTTCTGCCAGATTAAACTGATTTTCAGGTCTAAACCAGGCCTGAACTGGGACCAACAAAAGGCCCGGGCATTTTACACTGAGCAGTCCATATATATTTACCAAAATACTGGTCCCAACCATTTTGGATAAGGGATACTCAACCTGTATACATATAACAAACCAAAATAATCAATAATTTTAAACTTCGTTCAATTGGTAGATCTTGCTGCAGACTTTCCCCCCCTTCATTTCTTACCCGGCAGAGGAAACTTTTCTAATGTCATTCATGATGCAATTTACCTATGCTGTGCTTTTAAATTATGCTGCTTTGTTACAAACAGGGAAAACAAGTTCAGGTGTATTAGTACAGCGATGTTAGTTAAGAATTTATTAACAATTTATTTTTGCTATTGAATGATTTAGAATCTTAGGTTCCTGCAAACAAATTTGAATTTCTCCCAGATATTTTATTCTACACCACTGACAATTCTTGTATTACCTTTAATAGACCGATCAAGAAATTCTGTTATTTCATCTGTACTTGATGTATCCATGTATGTTGCAAACATGAATTCTCCTTCTGTCTCAAGAAATGAATCTCTTAATAGCCGTCGTCTCTTTAGCAATGACTCTTTCACAAGAGACTGAAAATAGAATTTGTACACCACTGCTTTTAAAAAATACATGCTGGAAGATTACCAATATGCATAAGATTCTATTTACAACAGTGCTAAACATTTATTCTGCAGCAAAACAAATATTATATTATATAATATTTATTTCAATAAAATAAAGTGACTAATATGAAATAAAAGTAAAATGATATATTAACTGGACACTTCCTGCTGTGAGCAATGCAAGACATCTCCACCCAGTGGCGTCACATTTCTTCAACTTACTTCTCCATTGAGGTAAAGCATGTCAAAGGCATAAACACACACTTGCACTTTAATTTCTGCTGCATCCACATCCTAAAACAAATGAAAATGTGATTACTGAGCATACTGTATTTCATAAAGAAAAATGGGATAAAAGATAGTTTGCAAAATACGTTGGGGCGGCCATAGGCATATTATTTTCCCTCAACTGGCCTCTAACTCTTTGTAGTGAGGCATTTTAAGGTTTTGGAAACATTTCTGGGTTGACCCAGGGATGGATATGAAGAGGCTACCATATTAACCCCTTAGTGACAAGACATTTTTGACCAGGGCTTTATTTTTTTTTTTTTTACAGTTCTGGGGTGTTTGTGTTTAGCTGTCATTTTTTTCTCTCTCACATACTGTACCCATACAAATTATATATTGTTTTTATCATCATAAGAAGGGCTTTCATTAGATACCATTATGTTCATCATATCTTATAATAATAAGAAAAAAAAACTTTTTCTAACTTTGACCTAAAATATAATTTACACAAATACAATTATTAAAAAGGACCTTTTTAAATAGTTTCTAAGTGTTGTCCCAAGTTCAGAAATATGCTGGTTTCCATTTTTTTCTGCAGTTTTTTTGCGAGTTAAGGGGCAAAAAACAAAAATAGTGTTTCTCCTATATTGATCCTAATTTAATTGTAACCCTAGCTGCTATACTAACCCTAACCCTATAATTCAGCTAATTAAATCTTTTTTTTGTATTGCAATGTTGCTGACTGCCTCTAGGGGCCGTCAAGCAACATATTCAGAGTGTCTGTAGTGAATTTTTTTTCACTTCCAAAACTCTGACCACAAGAGGGCACAGCCATATTGCCGGAGCATGCTGCTCCAGCAATATGGCGCCCACGATCGCTCCGTTGTGGGTGCCCCAGAGCTGGAATTTTGGTGCTGGCTATTGCCTCGACATTGAGGCAATAGAGCAGCACCGTCAAAGCGGTTTTCGCATTCGTTGATCGCGAAAACTGCTCTTTCACCGCAGGACATGTCAGGCGCGTCCATTGTCGGGAAAAGAGATCCCGGCTGAATGTGCCTGACACGTCCATTGTTGCGAGGGGTTAAAGAAGAGGGATTTTTTAAAAATCCATTAATAGATATATCATGCATGGACATATTAAAAATGTCACTATAAGGTTTCTCACTTAAGGGATAAGCAAAACAACTGCTGTCAGTCTGAGCCGAATAGCTGTGTACAAGGTAATGACAGGATCAGTGTGCTGCTTTCATGGTAGAGGATCTCAAAATGAGGCCCCTGTAAAAATGACATCTTGCATGCTCACTGCTCTGTTTAGTAAATGCCGACATGAACATATGGGTGGGATAAGAAAATCGGAGATTTACAACAATTGTTCCTTTGGTTTCATATAGACAGTGGACTTGCAGTCTATCATTCTCACTGGTTCATTATATACTTTAGGCACTGTGTGGGAGCAGTGTCATCAGTTTTACCGCGGACAGGAGAACTTGTGCGTTAAAAGTTGAATCCTCATTAAAGAGAGTTGCAATTCCAAGATGGCACCATTCACACTGAAAATACTATAGTACGGTGAGATGGAAATTCAAATAGTTTGTAAACATTGTTTTCAAATTTGTAATGTAATATCCGTATGTTCCCAGGCTATAATTTGCACACAAACCTTTCGTTTTCTTGTTGTAAGAATTTGAAAAGGTTGAATCTGTTTCTTCTCTGGATCCCAGGCAACAGCTTCAGCATCAATGATACAAGACTTTACACTTTCTTTTTTTACCTAAAGCAAAATATCATCAACAAGCCCATTTAAGATTGAGAACTGTGCAAATGGTTAGACAATATCATGTATCCACCGTGTGGAGGTAAAAGGTAAAGAAAATATATGGACTTAAGGTTTTTCAGACTGCGCTTTATGGAGACACCCAAAGATAACATTAACTGTTTGTCCAATGCCGACAGACTCCCATAAATAATATTTTTAAGTATGGAAGTTTGGGTATTAATTGTTTAGTTAGGTTCTCAGTTAAGTAGGTAGCAAAGACTTCCCCCGCCAAAAATATTACATGCAAACCATTACCTTAGGAATCCTGCTGATAATGTCGGGATATTTGGAGGTATTATTTTCCTGGTTTCTACTGTATATGTGTACGTCACTGCTCTCAAGAATATGTATCTAGACATACAAAAAAATAATTATTTGGTATTTCATGACCTGGATTTTGTGGGATAGGTGGAGTGAATAGTTTTATTTGTATTCCAGCCTGCTCTACCTGTGCACGCTCTCCATCATATTTATATTCACAGGTAAAAGCAGCTTCTTCAAAGCGCTTAAGCACTTCCCCAATACCTCTGGTGGGATGTGCCAACATTGGCTTTAATGGCACACCTGAGTAAAAAACAAAAAGGAAAAAAATCCTAACTTTTTGATCTAATGGTTTTAAAATAACAAAACATTGCCTTTATGATTAGTTAAAGATTTTAGCTAATTATCAGTTAGTAATATTTGCAAGAGGAAGCATCTATGCACACCACTTCTAAATATCTTTCAAAATGTATAAAGCCTGTAAGGAAGAGCACAAGTTATAAAACATCAGTCTAAGTCAGCCTCCATTTCAAACTGACAGGATGTGTGGCTTTTCAGAATGAGAATAATCCAGAGAAACTTGCATACAACCCAACACTTCCAATGTGTAGACAGAATGAGAAGCCAGTGATATAATGCAATATGGTTTATAGAAAAGTTAAAAAGCAGTACAGGAGAAAAACATAAGCTTGCCTTTTCTTACATTGTTCAAGTTCTAAGGTTATAAAATGATAGGCCTGATTCTTTTGAATTACTTTAAAAAATATATAATAATCTCAAAGTATCAAATTTCATTGAAAAAGATGTCCAATCAAATTTTGTCTTTCATGTCAGTGCTTTAAGGAATGTATTGATCCACAAGCACTGATTTCTACTTTACCACGACTAGGATTTTGCAGCTCTGGTGCAGTGAAAAATGTCTGGCTTTAAATTTCCAGCGTGATTGGGAAACTTTGCTACAGTATAATATGATTTTGCACATCCAGCTGCAAAACATTTGTATTAATGCATTACTCCATCTAAGTCTCAATTACTCCTCTGTTATTAATGCAATAAAGTAAAATCTTACAAAAAACCCCACCCTAAAACAAAATCTCATAACTTTTAAAGTAGGACAAATTGAGTTAACTTTTTTTTTAGTTTGCTGGCAAAAGAAAAAAAGTCTATGCAGATTGCATCAATGAAATACAAAAATAGCTTTTTTAGCACCAAAGTCACTTCTTGTGTCACTTCTATTGCAAACCTTGTGTAGAACTAGTTAAACCCCCCCCCCCCCCCCCCAACAAAAAAAACCCCTCAATAATAAAGGTTCATTATCAGGTACCACGGCAATTCAAGTTAATATTCAAACCAAATTATTAAACCAGAACAATAAAACATTTGCCATATTAAAGAGTTCAACTATTATGTTACTTTTTATCTTAGTACAAAGTACTGTAAAAAACACCTTACCTATAAAACTTCAGCATGTTTTTTTGCTCTTTACTTCTACTCCATACCCAACAACTTGTGTAATTCCTTAATTCTTTGCCTCCTTCCCACTTACGACTGTCCACCTACTCTTTCCTACCTCATATTTAATATTACTAACATTACATTTTGCATGAAAATTCACATCACTGTTCCCATTCAGGTTCACCTTCAAAATCACTTCACTGTTCCCATTCACCTCAGTTTGCATTCATATTCACCTCATTGTCCCCATTCACCTGTATTCTCATACAGATTTATTTCAGTATCCCAATTCATATTCACATTTATATAATGATAACTGGTCATTCTAGTGAAGAGGTATGTAAGGCTTATCAGTAAATGACTGACACGCTAACAGACCACTCGGGGCAATAAACGGTGGCAGGACGAGCTCACTGAAGCAGTAGCTTCACAAAATGATTTATCCAAAGTCTTTGCTTTTTGGTAAGACAATGGTATAATTTGTGAACAATACGTCACAAAATTAACATTCAAAACAATAAAAAAAGAAGTATAAACAAATTCAAATTAAAAAATAATTTTAGGGGTTTAATCCCCTTTTAATTTAACATGCTACAAAACATCTTAAAAATAAGATTGCAAACAGCTGATACCTGGAGTGAGTCGGCAATGTTTAGGAAGATTTTCTATTCCATCCTCAAGCAATGCTGGAATGATTACATCATAGTTTGGTAACTGACTGGAAGAAAAAAACAAAACAATCTTTTTCAGACTTTGTAATGGTGGATAAACATCAAAAAAGTTCTGTTGAATAGCATAGAAGACACATTTCTATACAATTTTTACAGTTTCTGCTTCCGCATTCAGTAACAAACCAGTTAAACAATTTGGAAAATGTATTGGTTGCTTACATCAGCTATCAATTACATGTTAGAGCCAATACATTTTCTTTTTCACTTGAAAAGTCCAGATGACCGAGCACGAGGGTAAACAAATATGTACCTTTCGTAACATGCTGGTTTATTCTCACAGGCAGCCATCATGATTCCATAGAAAGCAGGATGGCTGAGGTAGGTGTAGACAGTCTGTCATTGCTAATGCAGTGATACACACTGGTTTACTCTGAAGTGTGCCTCTCAGCAGAGGTAGAACTTTTTTATGTGCTGACTGTGCCAGCACATGCTCAGCCAATCAGAGACCAACTTATTTCATGTGTCCGAGGATCACTCTGTTGGTGGTAACGAGAAACAAGTGTATAAACCCAAGGGTACTTCAGGAGCTAAGCTTATTTCTAGCCAGACGCTTAGTACCAATAGACTGAATCAAGGTGGATGTGGTGCTCATATTTAATAAGGGATCAAATTCAGTGTCACCGCTACATACATTTTGTGCCCCCCTACAGATTAAACAGTGCCACCGATTATACCTGTCGTAAGGGAGCACTGATGTAGCCTAAGGACTCCCATCACAGTGCTTATATTGAAGGGCAGTGGTACGATCTCCTTCAATATAAGCACTGTCATGGGAGCCGTTAGGCTACATCAGTGCTCCCTTACAGCAGGTATAATCTTCTAACAGATGTGGACCTGCTCAGCTCCTCCCCCTCCTAAGTATTTCCGGCATGGAGGAGGTACCTGAATGTGGCATATTCCTAGAGGTCCCTTGCATGTGGCATATTCCTAGAGGTCCCTTGCATGCGGCATATTCCTAGAGGTCCCTTGCATGCGGCATATTTCTAGCGGGCACCTGCATGCGGCATATTTCTAGCGGGCTCCTGCATGCGGCATATTTCTAGCGGGCTCCTGCATGCGGCATATTTCTAGCGGGCTCCTGCATGCGGCATATTTCTAGCGGGCTCCTGCATGCGGCATATTTCTAGCGGGCTCCTGCATGCGGCATATTTCTAGCGGGCTCCTGCATGCGGCATATGTCTAGTAGGCACCTGCATGCGGCATATGTCTAGTGGGCACCTGCTTGCGGCATATTTCTAGTGGGCTCCTGCTTGCGGCATATGTCTAGTGGGCTCCTGCATGCGGCATATGTCTAGTGGGCTCCTGCATGTGGCATATGTCTAGTGGGCTCCTGCATGTTGCATAGGTCTAGTGGGCACCTGCATGTGGCTTATTTTTTATGCTTTATTTTTTGCATTGATAGATTCACTTAAATGTGTGTACACCAAACAATTGTCACATAGGTATGGACATCATACATTGTAGAACTGTAAATATTTTCAGATATCACAGTAATAACATGAGTTGAATAAACAGGAGAAGTAACATAAGTTAATTCAAAGACAGGTAATATGCCCCATATCTTTAGGGCGATATTCCCACTGGACGGGTTATACATACTGGCAGACGCATGTGGTGGGTTGGAGAAGCTGACAGCGTGCTATTGAATGCATGGGAAGTCATAAGTATGAGAAAGCCGATACTGCATCTGCAGCTCATGCGGGTATTACAGAGTTTGAGGGAGATTATTGAGATTCTATTCATTGTTAGACATGGTTCACCATAAGTCGTCAGCTGCCTGGGTAACAATTAAAGATGCCATAAATCATGTAAGAATTATGGGTAGTGCTGCAGGACTGACAAGGGTAAGGGCCTGATATGGAGGATTTTACAGATAGCATGTGGTCACGATTTCTAAAGACTGCACCACTAGATCTGAGAGTTTTGCCCATTATCTCTGCTCTATGGGATGAAAAACAAGGGAAAAATACACCATATAATCTCCTTATTAGCCAAGATAGAAGAGTCAAAGCCAGTTTTAGCTCCCAGGACCTGCACACTGGTACGCATTTCTGTCATCCGTATTTATAGGATTTTGGGACATCTCAGTCAGAATGTGAAATTCCATCTTGGCCGTGGCAGCCTACGTTCAGGGCAATCTGTTGGGGGCCTACTTTCAGGGGCAATCTGTTGGGGGCCTAAAAAAAAAAAAAAGACATAACATACAAAAGAGGAAAAAAATCCAATAGACTGAATAAAGCCGCTGCCAAATCAGAATGAAAAAACTTAGCACAAGCATGTACAGCAAAACCTGAATAAATAATATGAGTAAAAGTTTCTCAAACCAGCCACCTTCTCAATCTGGAAAAAAAATTGAGGGTGTGCATAACATAAATTGACAATTTGCTGAAATATCAGTGCATTTGACGGAGTATTGGAATAGACCATAATATGGTGTATTTAAATAACACAGGTGGCCCCAACCCCCAGTAGAGACTGACTCACATTTATGTGTGCCTAGTTGAACCATGGATATCACACTTGCATTATATGGGTCAGATGTCTTCAAAGCTGATGTGCTAGAGCAGTTGCATAAAGAACAGGAGGACCAGAATACAAAATGAAAGGAAAGATCACCAGTGTCACAGGTACATATATAACTTAAAAGCAAATTATAGTATCTGCTTAAATGATTGATCAGAAGCCTGTGAGTAATAATACGGCTGTAGCGATGTTCAGTGCCGTATAGTCAACGGAGCAGAGCTCCATAATTGTTTTCAGCGCTTATGGTGATCACTTCCTGGTTGTTGCTGGGCCCCTCCTCTGCTAGATCATGATGACCTTGACTCATTTTGGATGCCTTCTTTATTGGACGTAATGAGGAAGGCTGTCTAGCAAAATGTGTCGGCTATCACGGTTTCATGCTTGCAAGTATCAATTAATCATGGTCCCTTTAATTAAGGGATACTTGGAAGCGCAAAACATGTATCACCATGGGGTGTTTGCTTTACTTTTCAATGGTCGCACCATACTTATCGCTGGTGGGCGATGATCTACATGCTGCTTCTGAATAAATAATGACATACATTACCAGAACCAGCTTGTATTAAAAAAAAAAAAAAAAAAAAAAACCACATTGCTGTAGTGGACATGGCATTCGTCATTCATTATTTGTTATTCACGTCACAGACGGAACTTCATAAGTGCATATTAATGATATGTAGAATCTCCCTTTGGATAAGACACTCCCTAACTGTGGCATCAATTACTATCCTCTGGCATGTGTCATTTCTGTATAGCATTGATTAAGAAGTGAATTACTTGTGGATTAATGACCAATCAATTGGAAACCTGGTAGGACAATACCTATGCCAAGCCATATGACGCAGTTGCTTAAAGGGACAGTCTAGTCACCTTTTTAACTTTGGTGCAACTTGTAGGCACCACAGGGTAGACTAGACTGTCACTTTGCGTTTTTTTTTTTAGTGCTCTGTAAAAAAGAGATTATACTTACCTTTGAAAGAGTGCTGACTAGTGGCCGTTTTCAGTACTACATTGGTGCGGCTTTTATTATCACAAAAAGGACTTATTCTCCACGGATAGCACAATAAATCAAGGCTTGTCAGCAAAGCAGTAAGTATTATATTGTATTTACTGCCTTGCTAAAGCTGACACCAAGCCATGATTTATTGTGCTAGTCACAGAGAATGAGTCCTTTTTCTGATAATAAAAGTTCCTTTCTGTTTACTCCCCTGGGTGTCCTGCTCACTCCTGATGTGGGGCATGAGGGAAAACATTGGACTGGGGGGACATAAAGTATAATATTAATATAAATAAAAAAGCACCAGTATCTACATTTAATAATTAAATTCCCATCACACTATAACTATCATTCCTATCATACTCACACAGGCTCTGAACTTACCATCATAATCATATTGGTATTAAATAAACTAACTCCCATAATACTTTTACAGTTAAGCACAATATAAAATGTATTTTTGTGAATATTTTTATATAAAATTATATATATTCAAAAATATATTTTAGATAGTGCTCAACTATCTAAACAAATAAGTATGATGGTAGTTGCTGTTTATTTAATTCCAACAGTGACTCTTGAAAGAAAGCAGACAGAAAGATAGACAGAGACAGAGAGAGAAAGAAGCATTGGGGAGTGGAGGTGAATAGCACTGAATACATACAGATAGTTATAAGCTTGTAGGCACAGGAAGGAACGGAAGAGCTGTCCTAGGCTGGCTGCTTAGCAACAAGGAAGAAACCAACTTCTTTCTTGCTGCTTGTCAGTCAAAATCCCTTATTGGCTGTGTTGAATGGGTGGACGGAGCTCGGTGATGTCATTAATGACATCACAAACATCAGGAGCGTGCCTGCTATTCACTGAGAGCAAGGGGGTGCTTGGGAGATCTCAGTGACAGGGAGCATGCTCAGTATTCAACCCCATTCACTTGAAGGGGAATGGATCCGATTGGCTGAAGGAAGGAGAGAGAAAACTTGTCAGACTTTTGAATGAGGAGGTGGGAGTTTCCGATTGCTTCAAAAGCCTCAATATCTGCTAACTGTTTTTAAATGTAAGTTTATAAATTTTTAAGTTATGGAAATTCCAAGATTTCAGTACTTAAATATGCATTAACATTTGGAAACTGCTTTTTGGGAAATAGACAGTCCTTTTAAGGAATTGGAAACTATAAAAAAAAAGACATAAGATTGAGGGAATGATATCCCTTCGAGTTCCCATTGGTTTGTTATATAGTGTAATATATAGAATCTTTAATTTAAAAGTTGGGGTATTGGGGAAGAGGGAAAGATAGATGTGATGATACTAAAACAACTTAAATCTTTCCATCAAATGAAGCAGGAATTTAGTTTACAGTCTAAAGACATCTTTACGTATTTGAGAATAAAACATTACTACAAAAGATTCAAAAAGGTTTTCAGGGAGATATACATGATACAGATGATGCCACAATTGTATGCTTTTTTTAATGGAACTAGAACAAAATGACAAAACCTAAATCCTGGATTGCTTGGGAAGAGTATATGGGTAGACCTATTCATAACAGAAAGTGGATTGAATCCTTGCATGACGTTCCAAAATCACTAAAATGTCTTAATATAATAGAATTGCATTATAAAATGATCAATAGGTGGAATTTGGTCCCAAAGATTTTTAATAAAATTAATATGGCTAGCACCAGCTTATGCTGGAGATGTTCATAGAGTGTCGGCGACCATAGACATATATGGTGGGAGTGTACAGAACTGAAGCCCTTATGGGATTTGGTCTTCCGAAAAATGTAGATTTGTAGTGGATTTTATTTGGATTTCATCGGATCCTTTTACTAATAAATCCTGAAGTCATATCTTTTCACCTTATTTGGAGTGCATACGTTTTTTGTTTGCTTTTTCATTTATTTATCAGTTCTGCCTCTACAGCTCAATTGGAGCACCCGCTATCTGGTGATACCTGAGACAAGAATCACATCTACTAGTTACCGGTGGAGCCAGCTTGTCCTCTCTTTTTTCTTATCTTATAAAGTGGGCTTAAATTACATTTTTTGTAAAAGATGGTCACCTAGGAAAGGATATTTAATTTTTAATTAGACAGATGGAGCATAAAGGCCACTTCCCAGAGGACAGTTCTCCTATATGTTTGTATTTGTATATATATATAAGTTTGTTTTGTAGAATGAAATCACTCAATGCAGAGACAATATTGAGAACTTGAGACTTTTTTATATTTTGTAAGTGATATCAGCTTTTATTGTAAGTAAGATGTGTTTTATACCCTTTTTTTGATACTGTTATTGGAAAAAAATACTTAATAAAAAGATTTAAAAAAAAAAAAAAAAAGGAGTGAATTACTTCTACCACCAGGTAGCATTAAAAAGATGATGTGTACATCTTTTGTTTATCTAAGACAATGTTTACCCTAGGCTGTCTTCAGAAAAAAAAACATGTGGACTACAGTAACTATGGGAGACCAGGAAATTCCTGCGGCATGGGGGAAGGAGAGCCTGGACATGCAGTAAAAAGGAAAGGAGGAGCTTAGCAGAGGCTAACAGCTATAAATTTAGTGCTAGTTTAGTGCCTTGTATTATAACTAAAATTAGAAAGTAACTACTCCTTTCAAGTCTTCTTTATCAGGCTGGAATCAAGAGCTGTTTCTGGACAAATGACATTAACCCCTTAGTGACATGACATTTTGACCTTGTCTTACCCTTGGTGACATGGGCAGTTTTAACATTTCTGTGGTGTTTGTGTTTAGCTTTCATTTTTCTTTCATGGGCATGAGAATGGCATTCCATTTTGATCGTATCATATAATTTTATATATAAAGATTTTTAAAAAGTGACTTTCAAACATAGTTTTTTTACTTTTATTTGAAAAATTGTATACTAGAAAAGCTAATAAAACAAACCTGCTAAATACTTTCTAATATCTGTCTTGAGTTTAGAAATATCCCATGATTGTTGTCCAAGTTACAGGGCAATAAGTACAAGTAGTGCAATGCTATTTGAAAACATTTATTTTCAAAATTAGCGATCGTGACATTGTAACACTGATAATTGAAAATTGTTTCATACTTACCGTCATTTTCTTTTCCTGGTTATTATCCATGGCAGCAGTTACGTATGGGTTAGCTCCACCCTCAAGGTAGGCAGGACAGAAACAAAGCTATAAAGAAGGCGCCCACCCCTCGTCTCCTCAGTCTAAGTACCAAGCTCCTCATAAACTTACAAAGGGAGGGAAACTCACCGCTGCCATGGATAATAACCAGGAAAAGAAAATTACGGTAAGTATGAAACAATTTTCAATTTTCCTGGCTAACCATGGCAGCAGTTACGTATGGGACATACCAAAGCAAATAATCCCAGGGGCGGGCCAAACCCCCCCCCCCCCCCCACAAAAAACACAATATAGACAATGAATCACTGCAAAAAACACAAATAAAATTTTAATGAGAGGAGACAGCGGACAAAACAGAGTGGGCGAAGGACGATTCTTCCTCTGGACGGATGTTTAGCCGATAATGCCGGAGGAACGTAGAACCGGATGACCAGTTTCCAGCTTTGCATACCAATGCTAAAGAAGTACCAGCCTCAGCCGCCCATGATGATGAAACCGATCTCGTAGAGAGTGCTTTCAGCCCCGGAGGAACAGGAACATCACAGGAGACATAACACTTAGAGATGGCAGTAAAGATCCAACAGCGTAGAGTTGAGATGGAAGCAGCCTCACCCCGGCGGATTCCCAGCGGAAGAACAAACAGCCTTGAAGCTTTTCTCCAATGTGAGGAAGTAGACAACGAACAACGTCCAACGCATGCCAGTGGGATTCCTCAGGAGTCGAGGGATCCAGTTAAAACACAGGCAACAGTCTCTTGAAAGCTAGACACAACTTTGGGTAAAAAAGAATCCGGAGGATGACCCTATCTGGAAAGAACACAGTGTAGGGAGGTTCCACCGAAATAGTCTAACTTGGAACATCGCTTGGCGGAAGTTAAAGCCAACAGCAACAGGGTCTTCAGCGTCAGTAACCACAGAGAAGCATCATGAAGGGGCTCGAAGGGGGGCTCCGACAAGGCATGGAGAACCAGAGGAAGGTTCCAAGGAGACTGAAATGAGCGGGCTGGAGGTCGAAGCTTCAGGACAGCCTTGAAGAAACAGACAATCAAAGGATCCAATGGCCAACAAACCGATGTGAGGGCAGACAGTGCGGAAACTTGAACACGAAGGGAGATCAAACTCAAGCCATGATGCAGGCCGGTTTGCAGAAAAGCCAGGACATTAGGCAGGGAAGGAGACAAAGGATCAGATACTCTATCCTTGGCCCAGATCAGGAAGGCAGACCAGATACGATAATACGTGGCTGAGGTGTTTAGGCTTCCTAGCCTCCATCAGAGTTGATACGACTTCTTCCGACAAACCTAGTAGCTTAAGTAAGTGCCGCTCAAGCGTCACACCGCCAGTTGAAGGGAGTGCGGACAGGGATGGAGAACGGGACCTTGTGATAGAAGATTCGTGTCCGGCGGCAGCATCCAGGGCTCCTGGGTGGATAGTTGCTTCACCAGTGGGAACCAAGGTCTCCTGGGCCACCAAGGCAGGATTGCCAGCATCTCCGCTCCTTCCATCCTGATCTTCTTGAGGACACTGGGAATGAGGGGAAGAGGCGGAAAAACATACAGAAGCCCCTTCAGCCAGGGGAGAGATAAGGCATTGACGCCTTCCGCCAGGGGATGAGGAATCCTGGAGAAGAAACGAGGAACCCGTGCGTTGGAGACAGACGCCATCAGGTCCATTGCCGGACGACCCCACCGCCGGCAAAGGAGGGAGAATATTCGAGACGACAGTTTCATTCCGCTGTGCTGACATTGGTGCGGCTCAGGTAGTCTGCCACAGAGATCTCCTACCCTGGAAGGTAAACCGCTGAAAGATGCTCCACTTGTTCCTCGTCCCAGAGGGCAATGGGAGAAAACTCCCGACTGAGAGCCCAACTCCTGGTACCCCCTTGACGGTTGACGTATGCAACCGCGCATCTGTTGTCTGTCTGAATCTTCACCCAATGGTCCTGAACCGAAGGCTGAAAAGCCAGAAGAGCTTCGTAGATCGCCCTCAATTCCAGGACGTTCGCATGGAGATGTTGATCCGATGGTGCCCACTCGCACTTAGCGTAGAGGTCTTCCAAATGAGCCCCCGAACCATGAGCACTTGCATCTGTTGTAATCACCTTGTGGTAAACATCCGTCAGGGGAAAACCTCTTCTGAGGTGTTGGACATTCGACCACCAGGTCATATGCTGACTGGTTTCTTTGGGCAGGAAAAACAACACGTCCAGCAGCGACTGGGGAACCGGAAGATTAGGCAACAGGAGGACCTGAAGGAAAAGAGTATGCCACTGGCCCATAATATGCCACCAGGCCCATAGTTGAGACCAGCACTCCCAGTAGAGACATAAGTTTCCTGATGGGTAACTACCCGGGAAGACTGACATTTCGGATGGAGGACAGCAGACGTAACTGGTGGTCCAGCAATAGGGAAACTGTAGCGGAGAGAGTGTTGAACTCTGCGCCCAGGAAGACCAGCGACTGGGACGGAAGGAGCTGGCTTTTCACGAAATTGATCTTCCATCCGACATTCTGTAGAAAACACAATGCCCTGTCTCAGTGAGAGGCCAGACGACTGGGGGAGGACGCCACGATGAGAATGTCGTCTAAATAATGAAAAATAGTTATGCCTTGTTTGCGGAGTTCTGCTCTACACACCAACAGAACCTTGGAGAATGTTCGGGGAGCCATGCTGAGGCCAAATGGCAGGGCCCAGAACTGAAAATGGGCCTCTCCAACTGCAAAACGTAAGAACCGTTGATGACTTGCCCTGATGGGAAAGTGGAAGTACGCGTCCTGAAGATCGATGGAGACCATCCAATTGCCTGGGAAAATAAATGGAACTATAGTCCATCCTGAACTTCTTGACCTCCAGGAATCCGTTGAGAAGAGAGAGGCAGAGAACCGGTCTCCAATCCCCAGAGGCCTTTGGAACAAAAAACAGGGGCGAGTAATTCCCTTTGAAATGATCGGGTCGGTCCACCGGAACGATAACGTCCTCCTGAAGAAGGGACCTCAGAAAATCCGAAAGGGTCCTGGACCCAGGAATCTGAAGAAAAAACCTGCCCAGACCGCTGAAAAGGCAAGAAGGCGAGCATAACCGGAGCAGCCTGGACAGGAAAACCTTCAGGAATTAAACTTCCCCTGAAAAGAAGAGGCGGGGCGAGAGCGGTAACCCCGAGTAAAACTGCGGAATCCGCTTCTCCATGTTGAGGATCTTCCAACTTCCTTACCCGGTCTGTATTGTCTGGAGTTGCGAAAGGAAAAAAGAAAGTTTCAACGATCATTCCAAACAGATCTGGGAAGGCGTCTTCGTTCTTGAGGTAGGAAAACCTTGGTCCCCTCAGAAGCCTTACGAATGGCGTCCTCCAGGACCTTATCAAACAGTAACTTCCCTTCAAACGGAATGGACACCAGGGAATTCTGAGATGTATTATCATTATCATCAACATTAAGTTGGCGGTGGAATTTTTTATTGCATCCTCCTCGGATATCGTGAAACTTGCCGCCAGAAACGGAAAGGCCAAAAATCTGGTGGCAAGTTTCACGATATCCGAGGAGGATGCAATAAAAAATTCCACCGCAAACTTAATGTCCGACAGGGAGTCAAGAAGTTTCCCCCTGGGAACTCCACCTTCAATATCTTCCTTGAGATCAAGGACCCAACATTTCAAAGCCCGAGAAACCGATGTCATGGCCACCGAGGGCTGACAAATAGCGCCTGCTGCCACATAAGACCTGGTAAGGGAGGCTTCAATCCTACGCTCCATAGGATCATTGAGGAGGGCTGGACCGTCCAAAGGCAGCGAAGATCGTCGAACAACCCGAATCACAGGGGTATCCACGACTGAAGGAGAGGTCCATAGATCAGCATCTTCAAAAGGCAATAGGGTATAACTTGGTGATCCTTCGCCCGGATGAGATCTTCCGATCCGGAGCCCTCCACTTTGTGGTAATCAATTCCTCGATAAAATCATGTACCGGAAAAGACGGACGTACCTTATGGAGATCAGATAAATATTTGTCCCCTGCTGCAGCAACCGGACGAGGTTCTGTTATACCAAGGGTAGCTCTCACCATACTAATAAGGTGGTCAATCAAAGAGGGGTCCAGGACAACCCCCGTATAACCTTCCTCCTCAGCTGAAGAACCATGACTCTCAGCTTCTATCGGATCCTCGGGGTCAGGGTTCTCCACAAATAAATCCCCCACCTGGTAACCCTGGTGGGGTTGATAAATAAGTTGCACCAGATCTGGAGATGGAGCCGGGGGTCCCGCAGCATGGGATAAACAATCTCCGCAGAGACGTTTTCCCTCCAGAGGAGTGGCATCACAGGCCAGGCAACAGGGCTGTTTCACCTTTCTTTTCCTAGGCGGGGAAGGTTCCGGCCTAGGACTGGATGAGAAAAAACAGCCAAATAGAAAAACATTCCAGGAAAGCACTCTTATAAAAAATAAAAAAATAACAATCAGACATACCTGGACTGACGAGAATGCGACCTCTTAGAAGAGGATGATATGGTAGTAAAAAAGAAAAAAGGCAAGCTGAGAAAAAACACAAATAAACAATTTTGTAAGAAAGAATTCACAAAATGCAGAGATAAAAAAGGGGGGCAACCCAAAAACTGAAGAAACATACCGGAGTCTGGTAATGAGGAAGCCTAGCAAAGCAGGTAAGAGAAGGATATCAGGGAAAACTCCCCACAAGCACCAAACTAGACAATACTGACAGTGTGGAACACATATGCGGTACAGCACGATAAACATAGAAAAAACAGAAGTGAGAGAGAGGCGTGGAACGCATATGCGTTCCACCCTTGATTCATAGAACAGAAATCCAACAGAAACAAGGCGTGGAACGCATATGCTTTCCACCCTCGTCACACAAAGCAGAGAAGCCACTAGAAAAGAGGCGTGGAACGCAAACATGCCGAACAAGGCAGGACAAGCGTTCCAAAGGCAAAAAGAAAAAAGAGATATAATATCAAAATGAAAAAACAGGGCTTACCATCCAAAGGAGAGGAGGGTCCATCTGCTCCCATAGTAAGTGCATCTCCAGTACCACTTGCAGTAAGCTTACGGAGGAATCCAGGAGTCAGGTAAGAAAAGCAGGAACCACACCTGCCAAAAATTGATAATCATCTCCAGTACCAACTTGCAGTAAGTGTACGGAGGAATAAATATGTCATAAAAAACTATATGGGTAACCACCTCACCTCGGGAAGAAAGAGGCTGAAACTCCCTGGAAAGAGTGCACCAAAAATAAATAAATAAATTGAAAAAAATAAAAAGAATAGGCCTGAAAACAGGCCCTGTCCTAACCTCCTATGAGTACAGAAAAAAAACTGAGGAGACGAGGGGTGGGCGCCTTCTTATAGCTTTGTTTCTGTCCTGCCTACCTTGAGGCATACGTAACTGCTGCCATGGTTAGCCAGGAAATCGGTCATGAATCCCTGAATCACCCCTCACATCTACATATTTTTCAAAACTAGACAGCTCAGGGTACTTAACTTGGGGTATTCTGACACTTTTCAAGTAGCCATTTTACCACCAAACAGGCAGATAAAAGAAAATTATGTTTTTTTTTCACACCAATGCAATTCAGGCATTAACATACTGAAAATGTAAAGGGGTACCCATACATAGATTTGATGTGTTGTTTGAGGGCTAAAAGGCAACATTTCAGATTTCCAACTTGGATTTTTGACATGTAGTCAGCCTGCTCCAATGTTCCATTTACGACATATACCATATCTTTTTGAAAACTAGACATCCTAGGGTATTTCAAATGGTGGTATTTTAACACTTTCCTTGTAATAATTCTACCACCCGCCATTGTTAAAATTTCGGATAATAATATTGATCTGACCGGGCGAATAGTGAGGCTTATCCGACAATCACCAAACTGCCTTTACCCGTAATTGGCTGTTGCAGCTACTTCCTGCGCTCTTACCCTTAGAAGGGCACCACCATCTTTAGCCACAGGACAGTGGCCGGAGATCTGGAGGAGGCAGGTAATTTTTTTTGTGCTGCCTCGACATGCAAGGAATGTCAGCAACACACAGAGAGAGCATAGGAAGCGATTTAATCACTTACATGCTCTTTAAACACTGCCCGGCATTTTTTTTTGTATTGAACAATGCCTCTACACGGAAGCATTATAGCAATACCGGTGGAGCGCTGAAAGCAATTTAAAAAAAATAGCTTTCAGTGCTCCTTTTGCTGTATGTCAGCAATGCTTTGCCAAACAGAACGCACCTAGTCTGTTGAACTGCACCAGCGTTGAGGGAGCTGTCCATATCTAAAGATCATTGGTTAACCGAGTGCGCACTTCCAGTACACCAATTCTACACCTGGTGACTAAACAAGGCCTCTGTGGCAGAAGGAAGCATCCAAAGACTAAACATGGACCAGGTAGACTACCATGCTATCACGGCAGCAGAGATGTAACAAATGCTATTGGGGTGGGGAACCCTGTAATACCTAGCAAATATCTGTATGTTTTCCCATGTGGTGCACTGCAGATCTGGTTTTGTGAAACTTAAGCCCCTTGTACCAAAGACATAGCCAGTCCACTGGTGGAGTGAGCCTTCTGTGATATTTTGCCCAAAACATTGGCAAATGGTTCTGAGTTTTTATTTATTTTTGAGTGATTAAGCCAAATATCGAAGACTCAATATCTTTATCATTAGTTTTTCAATCTAGATAGATGGCAATCTCTATAACACAAAAGCGCATGTATCTTTTACGTGTGTTAAGCTATATTTATTACCAAGCATGATGATGAGGGAAAAAAGCAGGTAAAGATTCTTGATTTCTTTAGAGTATTTAAAAAACTTTTGGTTGAAATTCTGGTGGAACTCTTAGATAGAATAACTAACCAAAAGACCCCATTATTATTATTATTAATGCTCGATGCCGAAAAGGCTTTTGACAGAGGGGACTGGAGTTTTTTCACATATACTTTAAAAGGATTTGGGTTTGAAGGATGGATACTGGAGGCGATTCTGGCTCTGTATTCAGAAACAACAGGCAGGATTGTGGTGCCAGGAATAATATCAGACTGGCTGTATATAAGAAATGTAACAAGTCATCTCCTCCCCTCTATGTATTGTCACTAGAACCATTGACACAGCACCTAAGAGCTAATAGAAGAATAACAGGAGTAAAGATTAAGGATGAGGAGTTAAAAGTTACACTTATATGCAGAGGACATATTAATGACTCATACAGACCCATCAACATCAGTTGAAGAACTTTTGAAGGAAATTAAAATGTATGGAGAAATCTCCGGGAAAAAATAAATCAAAGAACTCAACTATAAGGCCTTTCTATCTAAAACAAATCAATATATAATGGAATGGGGAACATTAGATCTAACCTGGTGGGGAAGAATAAATACTGTGAAAGCGTATATACTACCAATATGGCTCTTTGGAGGGTGGAATGGGAGCAGCGGACATCATAAGATGCCACAATGCACATATGCTATACCACTTAAATAAATGGAAGAACCAGGAAAACAAAAATGAACCATGGTACATTATGGAAGAAGTTCTAGTAAGTAATTTGTAAATGTTGTTATGGATGACACCAGAAATATATAAAAAAAAAATTAAGACCAAAGATAATTCAAATTACAACTATATCAGAATTACCTGGTTTTGGGGGGAAAGTCAAAAGTAAAAAAAAAAAAATGTCAAAAATACCCAGGAAATGTCCTATTGAGATACTAGAAGTAAGCATGAAAGAACTGGATTTGAAGAGCATGGAAAAAAAGGGAATAGAATGTATAGGATGGCATTTGGAGTGGTGGGAAGCTTCCAGTGGGCCGTCATGGCTCTCTACTTTGCTCCATCAGGGAGAGTGGTCGGTTCTGAGGTTAAGTCCTCCTGGTTTCGCCTGACCAACGGCACACAACAGGGATGCCCTTTGTCCCTGCTCCTATATGTTCTGATGCTAGAACCACTAGCTAGAGATATTAAAAAAATGAAAAAAAAAAAAAGAAGGAATATAAGGTATCCAAACGCGAAAAATAAAACTCTATGCTGATGATATTCTCCTTACGGTAGAGTACCCTGCGAACTCTATTGATCAAATTATGTAAATTATTGCAGAATATAGCCAGGTTTCAAACTATAAGCTGAATATTACAAAGAGTGTAGACCTTGCCACTTAATATGACCACTGCTCAGATATTATATATATATGAATGGAAAAATATGAATTTTACTTTCCGTAAATTTCTTTTTTCTGAATATATTGGCAGTACTCACATGTGGGTTTACTCCTGCTTGGACAAGTTACCTATAGGACTTAAGAAAGATTGTTAGCTCCTCCTCCCAGTCTCCTATAAGAGCCCCAGTTACCTAATCTTCCCCAGTTCCATAACAAGACACCAATTTACTGCAAAAACAAACTTAATTTATTCATATCAAAAATAAGGGGGAGGACCAGTACTGCGAATATATTCAGAAAAAAGGAATTTACGGTAAGTAAAATTCATATTTTTTCTATCATATATTGGCATTACTCACATGTGGGACATAGCAAGACAGACCAAGGGTGGGAATCAGGAGACAACAGCTTGTAGCACCTTGCGCCCAAATGCTGCTTCAGAGGAGGCCTGTAATGACGTATGAAGGTGTTGCAAGATGACCTGGTAGCTGCTTTGCAAATTTATTTTGGTGAGGCTGAAGCCCTTTCTGCCCAGGAGACTGCCATAGCCCGTGTGGAGTGAGCTTTCACTGGGAGAGTCAGTGGCATTTTCTTGGAGTTTTAAGCTGTTTTTATGGTTTCAGGGAGCCACCTGGCGACTGTCGATTTCAAAGCTGCTGACCCCTTGCATTGCCCTTGGAAATTCACAAAGAGCCGGTCAGATTTCCGGTATTCCTTGGATCTCTGTAGATAGATTTTAAGGGTTCTTCTTACATCCAGGCAGTGCCATTTTTGTTCCAGCCGGGAGGATGGATTTGGACAAAATGAAGGAAGAACAATTGGTGTGTTCAAAACACCTTTAGACAACACCTTTGGTTAAACTGAAAGTTTGGTGTATAAGACTACTTTATCCTGATGAAAGCATTCCTCAGCTGAAGAGAAAGCCTGGAGTTCCCCAATACGCTTAGCGGAGGTAATGGCTACCAGAAAAACTGCTTTTAGAGAAAGGAGTTTGAGGGATATTTCTTCCAGTGGTTCAAAAAGAGGGGAGCAAAGAACATCCAAAACCAATGTCAAGTCCCAAGTAGGAAAATCTTTCTTTCTTTCTTGGAGGTCGCTTCAGAAGTGTAGCTTTAAAGAAACGTTTAATAAGGACGTGTGATGTCAAGTCCTGTAACAAAAAATGACTGAGCGCTGATACCTGGCCTTTGAGTGTAGACACACTGCATCCGGACTGGAAACCCTTGTGTAAAAAATTGAGGACAGAGGACACGTCTGGATTCCGAGCAGAGATATCCCTGACCTTGGACCACTCCAAAAACTTTCTCCAATATCTGAGATAGATTTTTTAAAGAAGATGGTCTGACTGAATTAAGGATGACATCGAACAAATCTGGTTTTACCCCATAATCTGCGAGAATTAGCCTTGCAGCAACCAGACCGTCAATTGGAATTTCTGCAACGTCTTTTGTGAGACAAACTGATTTTCCAACAGTGGATCTGTGTGTGGTAGAACTGCATATGCCAGGGATAATGCCTTCAGGTCTGAAAACCAACTTCGATTTGGCCATTAGGGCAGGATCGCCAATACCCTTGCATGATCCGTACTGATTTTTTGCAGAATTCGAGGAATTCGTGCCACTGGAGGAAAAATGTATGGCAGTTGGAATTTCCATGGAATTGACAGGCTGTCTAGGATAAAGAGATGATCTGCAGAGTGAAGAGAGGCGAAACAACGGACCTTTGCATTTGTCTTTGTGGTCATAAGATCTATATTGGGCCGGCCGAATTTGGTAAGGTTGTAAAAAACTTTTTGGTGTAGAGACCATTCATTACAGGAGTAAGTGCCCCTGTAATGTTGTGATGGCGGGACTGGTTCTACGACCTTCTTTTGAAGCAGTTTCATAGTCTCTGCCAGAAGCGAAGCATTCCTGACCTCTGTCCGATAAAAGAAAAGGAGGAAGCGAGGAGGAGGAGGACTGATAAATCTTATTGCATATCCAGTCTTGACCGTGTTTAAAACCCATGGATTGGTGGTAACTTTCTCCCAAGCTTCCCCAAATGCTAGCAGTCTGGCTCCTACTCTGTCATAATTTTCTTCTTTTTTCATCCTTATTGAATTTGTTGTCAATAAACTTGAATTCACGGTTGGGGCGACGAAAATTCCAAAATCTCTCAGAGGTTTTAGGTGCACTTTGGGGTTTGAAAGGATATCTCCTCCGCCATTGCATTCTCCTCCCTTGGGGAAGTGCTTTCTTTGTATCAGACATCTGTTTGATCATTTCTTCTAATAAGTACCCAAACAGCTTTGTCTTTTCAAAAGGTAAATCGCAACAACGATGATTTAGAGGCTGTGTCAGCTGACCATGTTCTTGGCCATAAGGCTTTTCTGGCAACAGATGATAACCCCATTGTTTTGGCAGCAAGATGATATCCTCCTCCCGTGAATCTATACCTCGTTTTATACATGCCAATATCTTATTGGCCCTTGCAGCTGCTGACTGGCATTGGGCACTGTTGCCAAGTTTGTTATCTACAATTATTCCTAAATCCTTTTCATTAGTAGTTTTTCCCAGGGAAAAACCATTTAAAGTATATGTTCCTTTGTTATTATTTTTCCCATAATGCATAACTTTACATTTGTCTATAGTGAACATCATTTGCCACTTTACTGCCCAGTCCCCCACTATGTCCAAATCTTCCTGCAAAGAAAAATCATCAAGATTAGTCTTTATTGCCTTACCTAATTTAGTGTCGTCCGCAAACACGGAGACATGGCTCTCAGCACAATGTGGCAGATCATTAATAAACAAATTAAAAAGAAGAGGGCCCAAAACAGACCCCTGAGGTACTCCGCTCAATACCCTTGTCCAATTTGAGGATTTTCCATTTACAACAACCCTTTGTGTTCTATCTTTTAGCCAATTTTCAATCCAAATACATACATTTGCCCCTAAACCTATTTCTCTCAATTTGTAGAGTAACCTTTTGTGTGGAACTGTATCAAATGCTTTCGCAAAATCCAAATAGATCACATCAACTGCCACACCTAAATCTATATTTTTACTGGCTTCTTCATAGAATGTTATTAAGTGTGTTTGACAAGACCTGTTTTTCACAAAACCATGTTGAATTTTACTAATTATATTCTGGTTCAAGAAGTATTCTTGAGTGTATACCTTTAGCAAACCTTCAAATAGTTTCCCCACTACAGATGTCAAGCTCACAGGCCTATAATTACCTGGCAGAGATTTTGATCCCTTTTTAAATATTGGAATGACATCCGCCTTTCGCCAGTCTGTTGGCACTGTACCTGAACTGAAAGAATCCCTAAAGATCATAAATAGTGGTCTGGCCTGAACTATGCTTAACTCTAAGTACCCTTGGGTGTATACCATCTGGCCCTGGGGCCTTGTCTATGTTAACAGAGTTTAATTGCTTAAGCAGTTTTTCCTGTGTCAGCCAATCCCATGTTATTGGCGAATGTCCCATAACTTCCTGTAGCAGGGGCTCATCCATCTGCTCTTCCTTAGTATAAACAGAAGAAAAAAAAGTATTTAAATGTATGCTTTCTCTCTGTCCTCACTTACCAAATTTCCCATTTAGGATATCAAGGGCCCAACATTTTCCCTCTTTAGCTTTTTTGGTCTTAGAGCCAGACTTGAGGGTAGGCTTAGTGGAGGTTTCTGCTACCAATTTATTAAAGGCAACAAAAGTTTGCGCCAGGTTCTCCTGGAACCAACCAAGGAAAGATTTAATTTCTGTTTTTCACATTCTGATTGGTCCGCAGAACATGTAGCACAAAGCTTTCGTCTGCATCCATCTGGAAAGGGGACCATACAGGCAGAACAGGATATGTGTTTGGTTTTACATGTAGCTTTCTTAGGCATGGGAGTCACTGATTTTTCCTTATCTGGAGAAGCAGGACTATCTGCATTATCCCAAAAAAATTAATTAAAATGTAAAAATAAACCTGCAAAAAAATATAGAGGTAAGCTAAGCATAAAAATAAATTATTCTTACCTTAACTATACCTCTCAGTCGTGTGGGGACTTTGTGTCACGATATACTCCATCTAATGCTGTCAGAAGGAGTTGCACAGCTTTTTAAATACAAATTTGGCGCTTTTTCGTGAGATCCACTCTGCGCATGCTCAGTAGCGTGAGCGCATCTCAGGTGGAACGCAATGCCACCCGGCCGTGTGTTCCACCGCTGTGCGCAGGCTCCAGCCTGCTGAAGCATCCGGCATCCCCTGGATGCCACTAAAACCGGCACAAGAGATTGAGATCTGTAACCCTGAACAGGGTAAGAGCTGGATCTCTCCGCTTACCTCCAGGGCAGCGATCGGATCCTGGTTGAAGGTCCCCCCCCAGCATCAACCTGTGTGCCGCACCTGCAGGTAAGAAAAAAAAGCGGAAGAAACCCCCCCCCCGCCGTCCTGTAACTCATCCGTCCCTGTGAAGGGACAAGAAGGAACTGGGGAAGATCAGGTAACTGGGGCTCTTATAGGCGACTGGGAGGAGGAGCTAACAATCTTTCTTAAGTCCTATAGGTAACTTGTCCAAGAAGGAGTAAACCCACATGTGAGTACTGCCAATATATGATAGAAAAATATGGTTTTGTGTGGACCAAACAATATCTAACATATCTGGGAGTAAACATATCCTCAGACCCTAAAGCATGAATGGAGATTAACGTTTTATATCTGATGAAACATATGAACAGAAATCTTTCTATGTGGAGGACAATGTATATTTCATGGTGGGGTAGAATTAATGCGATAAAAGCATATGTCCTCCCTAAGTTTATTTACGTCTTTTACGTATGCTTCCATACATGGGAGGTGGAAAGCCCAGAATTGGACTGCAAGGAATATGCAGAAGCAGCTCTACTGGCGCAGGCTATGCAATCTCATAGATCAGAAGCCTCCATTGAGGACTGCTACTCCTTAGAATTGAATACAGTTGATTTCCCAAATTTAAGAACATTAATTTGGCGGTCATGTAAACAGACAAAGATAGAACTACTAAAATGAGTTTGGCCCTTAAACATATTCATGAAAATAAGATCATACCTTCTCTGCCCTTGAGCCTGTTGATCTAATTGAAAATATTGATCTTTCCTCTTGGGTGACTAAAGGCATTAATCGAATTGAGGATTTGACACAAAATAACAAGATTAAACCCTTCACGGTAATTCAGAAACAATTTGATTTGCCTTGCAGGGACCTTTTCAAATAATATTTGAATTGGCTAATAACTTATTAACTGAACAAACATCTGGAGCCGTTAACCTGCTGACTAAGATCCTAACACAACAGGATAATAAGCACGTAGTGTCTATTTCATAGAACAAAAAAATACCTGGGGCAATTATAAAATGGGAAAAAGATCTTCAGATACAAATTGTAGAGACAGATTGGAATCGGGCATTGGATAGATGTTACAAGGCTATACACTGCTTACATTTAAATGAAACACAAGATAAAATATGTAACTGATGGTATTTGGTCCCAGTGAAGTTAAATAAGATGTATCCAAATTCCTCCCCATTGTGTTGGAGATGTGGAAGGGCCAGAGGTGACTGTGCATATTTGGTAGCAATGCCCCACAATATTACGTGGATGGCAGGATATCTCTCAATATCTATGTAGATTTGGGAACAAGTGGGAATTGATCCCGGAGCGAGTGCCCCTACATTTTATCTTCCGGAGTATAAAAAAAATAGAGCATAAAATAATACATATAGACTGCTTTTAAATTAGAGATAGCCAGAAATTGGAAGAACAATACAATTCACAGATGGCCTAAGATAAGGGCACAAATGATTCAACAATGTAAGATGGAGAGAGGCATATGATGGTATATTAATGTGTGAGCAATGATGTAGACTACCAATATTGGAATCAGTGGATAGATATACTGGAATTGAACAAGTTTTAGTCTAGACATTTTTTATTTTTTTTTTGACACTCAGTCTGTTTAGTCGGACATATTAACTGTTAGGTTGAAACATTATCGTGCCTTTAATGACGTAAGTTATTCCGATATGTTTCTTTTATTTTTTTCTTACGTCTACAATTATAAAGTGCAAAGAGATTTATCTAATAGAAAAGGACACAATAGAAAGAGAGAGAGAAAAAGCTTTGTAACATCGTGTGAGTTTTATACATATTGTTAATTTCTATTTTTTCCAGTATTAAAAATCTCTGATACAATCCTTCAATCATCCATACAATCATTAATTCATAGATTCATACATTGGTCTCGTGGTAGAACTTAAGATATCTTTATATGTAGTGATGTTTGTATATGTAGGGGGGTGTTTTGTCTGAATCACTTTCCTTTTACCTTAGTCGTTGTGGATCAAGGGATTCGAATCAGACCCGATCAAAGCCTGCCAAGGGGCCCATGTTTCGTAATAAGTCTCTAGGTTGTTTGTTACATAGTAACATAGTAATTTAGGTTGAAAAAAGACACAAGTCCATCAAGTTCAACCCTTCTACCTATCATTTGTGTTTTGATCCAAAAGAAGGCAAAAAAACCCCTAAGGAAGCTTTTTCGAATGTTGCCTCCTAGGGGGAAAAAAAATTCCTTCTTGACTCCAAAAGGGCAATCAGATACATCTAGCATCTATAGAAGTACGTCTAGCATCTATAGAAGTACCTCTCCATGTTATATTGGTAGTTTATCTGATTTAGAACATTTAGCCACGTTGGGGGGCTTTGTTCCTTCCAATTTCGGGCCAAGCATATCTTTATTGCTGCAAAGACATTAATCGCTAAGTCTGCGTTGGCTTTATTCTTCAATGGAACATCTATATTAAATAAGAAGGTTTGAGAAGTTGGACCCCAATCTAATCCGAATAGAGCTTTGACAAGTTTACTCATTTCTGACTTTATGGAGGCAAGTTTTACGCAACTCCACCATATCTGAGACATGGTTCCGGGCATGGTTCCACACCTCCAGCAGTTCCCCTCAACAGTTCTGAACATTTTATGCATAACCGTTGGAACATAGTACCAATGATGGACCAGTTTAAAAAATTGTTCGTGTAAATTTATACAGTGAATCGCTCCCCTTATTCTACCCCATGCTCGGAACCATGTCTCTGCTGGAAAATCCAATCCCAATTCTTCTTCCCACTTAGTCATGCCTCTCGTTTTCCCCAAATCGATCTCCCGTCTGGATAGCTCAATTAATCTAGATATAAGACTTTTTTGCGGTGCGCATCTATAAAGATATCCAACTCTGAGCGTTCTCTCAAAGGGTTAACATTAAGAAAGCTTTTAATTCTCATAAACGTATATTGTTCCCTGTTTGATATTTTATATTTACATTGTAAGTCATCAAATGTCCGAACTGAGAGAGCGGACCGTATATCTGAGATTTGAGTTATATAAAAAAAATAGGTTCAGGAAGACCAAACAGGCTTCATGCCGGGCAAATCTACATATACTAATTTACGGAGACTGCACACTTTGCTACAACTTCCTGACAAAGACCACCCAGCTATAGGCGTTATCTCTTTAAAAGCTACTAAAGCGCTCAAGTCAGTGGAGTGGCAAAAAAAATTCTGGTGGAACTCAACTTCACTTATGAGATTTATTGATATGATGGCTACTAAGAGGTAATTTTCAGAGAAGTAATAATGGGTTCTCAAGCTAGTTTGAGGCGCGTTGTTGAACTGGATATGCAAGGCAGAATCCTTTTGACCCCAAACTTAATCACCCTAAATTTTATATGTATATAAAAAAATACATATAAAATTAAAAGTGATTAAGTTTGGGGTCAAAAGGATTCTGCCTAGCACCCGAGGCAAAGTTCTTGAAAGAAAAGATCGGCGGGTTTCCGGTCATGTGGTAGTGGTGATCAGTCTGTCTTCGCGATCACGTGCAAATTAGGTGGCAAAGTCAATGAGCAAGATTGACTTTACCTCCACTTCACTCCCTGTGCTTCACATACTTATTGTGAAGCACAGAGAGTGAAAGGCAAGTGTAAAAAAAACAACAAAAAACATTTCCTGGTAAAAAAACAAACATAAATTATAAAATTGTAATATATTAATTTAATCTCTGTATACCCGCTCGGTAGTCCTGATGGCTCTGATTAGTAACATTGCACTAGTTTTCATTAGTTAGTTTGGGTTAAGTGGGTTAGTGTTGGGATTACTTACTATTTTTGATCAGGAGAGTCCCCAGACCCTCCTACTTTTCGTTCTGACCCTTTCCAATAGAGCCAGGGTCATGTGCGTCGCCGACACAACTAGAGCAGATTTGTGCACTTTACAAATGATTTGTAAGATGGCTAAAAATTACAAATTTGCGAGTGTAAATGCGCGATAAGAGGAAATATCATTTACCGCTTGGCTACAGCAGAATCAATGGGAACTACATTTCCCATTATTCTGTGGTGGAGGAAGCACGCGCTTCTGCTGTAATCGGCGACGAGCAGACGAAGGGGGGAGAAAAAAAAGCAAAGCTCTAATGACAGATCGTGCAGGGAGTCCTCAGCAAGCCTAGTGAAGAAGCAGCATCAAAATTGAACATGGCGCTTTCTGTGAAGGCCAGAGAAAGCATGCTAAAAGTAAAAAAACTACATCAATTAAATTAAAAAAGGTTATAGCGATTTGGTGAAAATAAACCTTTTACATTTACATATGTATATCTTAACCCCTTAAGGACCAGAGATTTTCTGGGCCAAGAGTGATTTTTCAATTTTAGATATGTGGTTGTTGAAATGTAATTTTTTACTGTCATTTAACATACCCATACAAGTTATATGTTATTTTTCAAAGGACAGTTAGAGCTTTCTTTTGATATTTTATACATAAAAATAATCTACAATTTAGTATTACAAAATACATATAAAATGTAGGGTGATTAAGTTTGGGGTCAAAAGGTCACTGTTTCAGTTATCGACATTGTATGCCAGAAAAAAAATATATGGTGTGTGGATACATTAAATGAGAACGAGGGAAATTACAGCAATAATAACATCCATTCACTTTTGTATACAATTTGTATGACCAAACATTTAAAGACAGGCACTTTGTAATCATCTATGTTTTCTTCAATAGCTGCTTGACAGAAAACGGCTTTAAGCATAAAAGCAAGGACATTTCGATAATACTTGTAGTAAATGCTAAAGGGAAAATGATATATTAAAACTAACCAGAAAGTTTGTTTCAGGATCATGGCCTGCTCATCAATCCAGGTTTTCCTGGCCTCTGAGCTCATTCCTTTCCCAGCATTGAGAACAGCAGGCGGGAATTCTGTAAAACAAAATCTGATTTTTTGTCACAGCAGAAATGGAAAGGTAACTATTCGTTCCAAGCACACCAGTAGATCTTTTTCCAGAAGGAAAAATAGAGAATAATGTAAAATGCATGTTAGATGAACAATGCTAAAAATGCAGATGAAAACTTTAAAAGTTGGTAATTTTTATAAGGAGTTCAATAGAAATTAGATTACTATTAAACACATTTGACATTCAAAATAATGACAAAAATAGGCTAAATTGGGTGGCTAAGCTGTCAACAACTTTGCAGATGTGAATACAGAAGAGAACTTGGAATTACATTGCCAGATGGGAAAGTGGATATGAGTAAGGTATTTTTAAATGCTAATAAATTTTGACCCTGTACTTAAAGTGTTATTCAGTACTAAAGGAAGTAGCAAACACACACAAATCTTGACTCAAAGCCCCAAATGCACTTGTACACTATTGATCAAAAGTTTGGGGTCACTTAGTAAAGTCCTTGTTTTACATACAACCATACATCTAACGAGTTGCAAAATGTATAGGAAATACACTCAAGATGTTGACAAGATTAGAAATAATTATTTTTAGTATAAATAACTGTGTCCTTCAAACATTGCTTTTGTCACATTACAGATTTGCAGACCTTAGGCATTCTAGTTGTTAAGTTGAGGTAATCTGAAGACCCTATTGCTCTCTGAAGCACCTCTCACCTCTGGACTGTTATACCGTACTGCTGCTTTTCTGGTAACACTGACCCTGGCTATAACTGTGACTTCGTTTGTTAGCATCTTCTGCTGGATTACAATTACTGTGTGATTTTTGTTTAAACATACAAGTGTTGTGCTTTTTCTGCTTAACCATCTTCTGCTGGATTACAAGCGCCATATCATTTCCTGCTTAACCACCTCACTGCTGGACTCAACTGTCGTATGATCCTACTGAACTAAAGAGTACTGCACCATCCTTACAATCAAGTCCCTGGCTCAAGGTTAGTTTTTTTTTAAATTAAATCTGCAGTATATTGGACATGTGAATGGGTTAACAGTGGCACATGTGTATGGGCAAACAGTGGCACATGTGTGTGGGCAAACAGTGGCACATGTGTGTGGGCAAACAGTGGCACGTGTGTGTATGGGCAGACAGTGGCACATGTGTGTGTATGGGCAGACAGTGGCACATGTGTGTGTATGGGCAGACAGTGGCACATGTGTGTGTATGGGCAGACAGTGGCACATGTGTGTGTATGGGCAGACAGTGGCACATGTGTGTGTATGGGCAGACAGTGGCACATGTGTGTATGGGCAGACAGTGGCACATGTGTGTGTATGGGCAGACAGTGGCACATGTGTGTGTATGGGCAGACAGTGGCACATGTGTGTGTATGGGCAGTGGCACATGTGTGTGTATGGGCAGTGGCACATGTGTGTGTATGGGCAGTGGCACATGTGTGTGTATGGGCAGTGGCACATGTGTGTGTATGAGCAGTGGCACATGTGTGTGTATGGGCAGTGGCACATGTGTGTGTATGGGCAGTGGCACATGTGTGTGTATGGGCAGTGGCACATGTGTGTGTATGGGCAGTGGCACATGTGTGTGTATGGGCAGTGGCACATGTGTGTGTATGGGCAGTGGCACATGTGTGTGTATGGGCAGTGGCACATGTGTGTGTATGGGCAGTGGCACATGTGTGTGTATGGGCAGTGGCACATGTGTGTGTATGGGCAGTGGCACATGTGTATGGGCAGTGGCACATGTGTATGGGCAGTGGCACATGTGTATGGGCAGTGGCACAACAATGGGCAAACCGGGGCACATTTTAATGGGTAAACTGTGGCACATTTTAACGGGCAAACTGCGGCACATTTTAATGGGCAAACTGCGGCACATTTTAATGGGCAAACTGCGGCACATTTTAATGGGCAAACTGCGGAACATTTTAATGGGCAAACTGCGGCACATTTTATTGTGGCACATTTTAATGGGCAAACTGTGGCACATTTTAATGGGCAAACTGCGGAACATTTTAATGGGCAAACTGCGGCACATTTTATTGTGGCACATTTTAATGGGCAAACTGTGGCACATTTTAATGGGCAAGCTACGGCACATTTTAATGGGCAAACTGCGGCACATTTTAATACGGCACATTTTAATGGGGAAACGAACAGTGGCATATTAACGGACAAACCTGTCTGTTGCTTTACTCACCTGTTGCCTTACTTACCCATCTGCTGTGTCTATATATGGCTGGAACGCATCTCTGTACATGGAAGTCAATTTTTTACCTGTATATTTACTATTACTATGCCCCATTTGAAGATTTTCCTTCCCCCCTGTCTTCTCCCATTCTCACATTCCTCACCCCTCTTATATGGAATTTTCTCCCTATCTATCATTTCTACCAGTGTAAAAGGATATTCCAAACATGTAAGTGAATTGCATACTTATCTGTATTCATTATGTATTTCGGATGTAAAATAAAAACGTTATTAACATTTTTCTTATCCATCACTTTTCCTTAAGACTCTCTTTATACTTGGTAATTTAAAGGGAGGTGTGTGTATTACAAAATGTGGAATTTCATAAATTTGTAAAGAGAACATTTCCCCCAAATACTTACCTTGACGAGGGGGTGTAAGACACACAGCCTGACTTATAGATGATAACACAGACTGCTCTGCCAAACCAATACGAAGTTTACCACCAAGAGATCTACAACAAAAGCCATACTATAAGTAAAATAACAAAAATAGTAAACACACATAATAGAATTAAATAATATAACACATACCTTGCAATGTATCGTGCCTCAGAGAGTCTGCATGCTACAAACAGTCCTTTAATTATATCAATCTTCTTAATCATGGACTGTAGAAATAAATACAAAATCACTATATATACTACAAAACTGGAACTGTGTGAGGAAATTACATTAACATATTTGGGATAAGTTAAAATATCATGTGGTTACAAAGTTCATGATTTCCTACAAGTTCTTCCAACAGTTTATGGCTAAACATGGTATAGGAACTTGATGTAAAGGGGGATTAAAGATAAAAGGTTTTTTATTCTTAACCACAGTAAAGTTTGTTGGTTGTACTCCAAGCAGCCATCACTCAATTACACTTTCCAAATTACTATTTTTTTTCTTGCTATTAACCACAATAGATCTTACCTTAACGATACATATTGTCTATATCAGAAGGATCCCAAGCATACACTTACAAATATTTTTTGCGTACAAAAATAGTCGGCAAAAGCTAGAGTGTAGCCACGTTCGACAATATAATGCATTTTCTCTTACTCATCACTAAACAAATCCATTTTTGCTCCCTGTAGAAGCAATGTATATATATTAAGTTGTGTGAGTGATGGGTAGTCAAGAGTTGTACAACTGTAAAGGATTAACACTATTTACAAACAAATGATTGCAGATATACATATTAAAACGATATACGTCAAGAACTTTCCACTAAACTCAGCAAGGTCCCAGGTGTGGAACATCCTTTACCAACCTATCTGAATAACAAAGACGATAATTTTCAGGTTGCTACTCAATTATTTTCTAAGGGTGCTTTCAGTCCCTTAGCAAATAAGATCTACTGGCAAGAACCAAAATAAAAGACAGACCAAAAGGTGTCATATAAAGTGTAAAACTTAATTTAAATCAGCAGATTGAGACAAAAAAGTATTTGGGAAATTACAAATGTGTTTACACTTGTTACATAGTGCATTTGCACAGATTTTTTTCTGGACACTATTACCCAGCTCTTTTCATGCTGTTTGCATGATAGCCTCTATTATAATTACAAGGTAGCAAAAAAGGTTTAGTACTTATTCTACTACCTTTGAAAATGCATTGGGAGTGGGTTCATGCACAACCATATGTTTGAGGAATTACAACTGCATGGTTA
>CM069866.1:39367908-39375408 GCA_036172795.1 Pelodytes ibericus | reverse complement strand
GCACATATGGTCACTGCCTAAGCAGTGCATATGGTCACTGCCTAAGCAGCGCATATGGAGCAATCTAGTCGCAGAAGGATTTTTTTTTTGCTATCAGCATTTTTTTTTTCAGACTCGCTAGGGGTTAATTATACCCACTAGGGGATTACGTGTATTCCTTTTGAAGCTGTCTGAACACGTGTATAGCGATCAGTAACAGCCGATCAGTGGCAAAGGTGGTTTGGTGATTTCTCAGATGAGCATCACCATTCGTCTGGTTCGATCAATATTGGTAAATATTGTTCTGACCCATATGGATCTGCCTCCCTCTCCTCACTTGAGTTTTAGTGAGGGAAAGAGACAGATCTGTATAACATAATTTTTTAATTGTAATAAATTAAATAAAATGTTAAAAAAATTGTGAGTCCCAAGGGCTTTTATAAAAGCCATACCCTTTGTATAGTGTAGTGTATTAACCCCTTCCCTGCCACTGATCACTGCACAGCAGAAATTTTTTTCTTGTCTGTGCATTTTTAGGGGTTAATTTTTTTGTACAGTACTACAAAGGCTCTTATAAGAGCTATTAACCCCTTCCTTGCTCTACATGTTCAAATTCCAAGTTTGAAAATCAAAAAGCGCACCTCTCAAATGTAGCCTTTCAACACCCAACAAAGCTGACAAAGCTATGCATGGGTGGTATCCCTGTGCTCGGGAGATGTTGCTGAACATATATTGTGGTATTGTTTGTCAGTGACACATACCGAAATATGTGAATTTGTGTCTAAAGTACAATGTATGTGGGAAAAAATACACAATAAAATGACTACCACAAACTTTGACAAAGGCTGGTGGTAGAATTGGTGCATGGAAAGTGTTAAAATAACACCATTTAAAATAGCCTAGGGTGTCTACTTTTACAAAATATATACTTTTTGGGGTAAAATACACTGTCCTACTTTAAAAAAAAGTCCCAAATGAAAGATGGGCTCAGGCTGGCTACACGTCAATATTCCAAGTTGAAAATGCGCACCTTCACAATGTGGCCCTTTTAGCCCCCAAACAACCCAACAAACCTATGCATGGGTGGTATCCCTGTACTCAAGAGATGTTGCTGAACACTTATTGGGGTGTTATTTGGCAGTGACACATACCAAAATCTGTAAATTCATGTCTGAAGTACAAGGTTTGTGAAAAAAAAACACAAAAAAATGACTACCACAAACTTTGACAAAGGCTGGTGGTAGAATTAGTGCATGGAAAGTGTAAAAATACCACCATTTGAGATAGCCTAGGGTGTCTACTTTAAAAAAATATATGGGTTGATGTGGTAAAATACACTGGCTGGTTTCAAATATGTCCCAAATGGGACATGGGTGCAGGCTGTCTGCATGTCAAAATTTCAAATTGGAAAACCAAAAACTTCACCTCCCAAATTTGGCCTTTTACCCCCCAAACAATCCAACAAACCTATGCATGGGGGGTATCCCTGTACTCAAGAGATGTTTCTGAACACTTATTGGGGTGTTATTTGGCAGTGACACATACCAAAATCTGTAAATTTATGTCTGAAGTACAAGGTTTGTGAAAAAAAAACACAAAAAAATTACTACCACAAACTTTGACAAAGGCTGGTGGTAGAAATAGTGCATGGAAAGTGTTAAAATACCACCATTTGAGATAGCCTAGGGTGTCTACTTTTAAAAAATATATGGGTTGATGGGGTAAAATACACTGGCTGGTTTCAAATATGTCCCAAATGGGACATGGGTGCAGGCTGTCTGCATGTAAAAATTTCAAGTTGGAAAACAAAAAACTGCACCTCACAAATTTGGCATTTTAGCCCCCAAACAACCCAACAAACCTATGCATGGGTGGTATCCCTGTACTCAGGAGAAATAGTAGAATCTATTTAGCATGTTTTTTCGTTCGCTATTGTCGATGAGGAGAAGTTGTTTCAAATAAAAACAAAGAAATTTGTGTATTTTTTTTTTTTTTACCATATTTTATTATTTTTTTTTAATAATATGATAAGATATGATCAAAAATATGGCATCCATAGAAAGCCCTTTTTGTCCCGATAAAAACAATATATAATATGTGTGGGTACAGCAAATGACGAAGAAGAAAATTACTGCTAAACACAAACAGCACAGAAATGTTAAAATAGCCATTGTCCAGAAAGGACAAAAATGTTTCAAAGGCTCTGTCCTTAAGGGGTTAACTAAGGCCCCAGTTCCAGATGAAAAAAAAAACAGCCCCAAAGCATGATGCTGCCACCACCATGCTTCACTGTGGGTATGGTGTTCTTTTGGTGATGTGCAGGGTTGTTTTTGCGCCAAACATATCTTTTGGAATTATGGCCAAAAAGTTCAACCTTGGTTTCATCAGACCATAACACCTTTTCCCACATGCTTTTGGGAGACTTCAGATGTTTTTTTTGCAAAATGTAGCCTGGCATGTATGTTTTTCTTCGTAAGAAAATGCTTTCGTCTTGCCACTCTACCCCACAGCCCAGACATATGAAAAAAACGGGAGATTGTTGTCACATGTACCACACAGCCAGTACTTGCCAGATATTCCTGCAGCTCCTTTAATGTTACCTCTTGGTAGCCCCCAGACCAGTTTTCTTCTCGTCTTTTCATCAATTTTGGAGGGAGCTCCAGTTCTTGGTAATGTCACTGTTGTGCCATATTTTCTCCACTTGATGATGACTGTCTTCACTGTGTTCCATGGTATATCTTATGCCTTGGAAATTCTTTTGTACCTTTCTCCTGACTGATACCTTTTAACAATGAGATCCCTGATGCTTTGGAAGCTCTCTGTGGACCATGGCTTTTGCTGTGGGATGCGACTAGAGCAGCTGTACTTTATTTGGGGTTAATCAGAGGCACTTTAAATGATGGCAGGTGTATGTATTTAACATGATTTGGAATGTGATTGCTTAATTCTGAACACAGCTCCATCCCCAGTTATAAGAGGGTGCGCACCCTTATGCAACACATTATTTTATTTTTATATTTTTTCTTCCCTTTATCTAAAAGATTTCAGTTTTTTTTCAATTGAGTTGTACAGTTTATAGGTCACATTAACATAGTAACATAGTAATTTAGGTTGAAAAAAGACACAAGTCCATCAAGCTCAACCCTTCTACCTATCATTACAGCTTTTGTAAAGGTGGAAAAAGTTCTGAAATGATTTATCTTTGTCTCTTTTTTTACAGCAGAGAAACCTGACATTTTAACAGGGGTGTGTAGACTTTTTATATCCACTGTATCTATTTAGGACAATATCATACAAAGTTCCAATTATTACCTTGAGAGATTTTGATCTCCTCTTTTCCAAATATATCTGGGCAGTCAAGAATCCTCGAATTCCCAGTCAAACCATCAAACAAAGCCTAAATAGAGGCGGTTTGGGTTTTCCAGACCTTCAAAAAAAAGATGACGCCTGCAAATTGCTCATGCTTTGGCATGGAAGAACCCTAACAAAGATAATGGCTGGCTGGGTATTGAGACATATCAATGTAAAGACAAACTTATCTCTGTTACAGTGGTTGCCACAAAAATATTATGCCAAACTAAGGATTACTTCCCGGGTGGTCAGGGATGTCATGTAAGTCTGGTTTTGAACTAAAAAAAGTATTGCAACTTGATAATCATTTCTCAAAACTAGCGCCACTACGGATATTTACAGTATGTAGCCCAGATCTGAGGCTGGATATATAGAATAAAATAGGAATTACTGATATTAAGGATCTATACATAGATGCTCGGGTGGCAAATTTTGGAGAATTAAACCAGAAATTTGGACTTCCACCCAATGAAATGTTTACCTGAGTGTTAAGTTTCTTATTATGGCAAATCCCTCACAGGAGGTCACAGCATGGGACAGATTTATCCTTCCCCAAGTTTCAAAGAACCTTGTCTCGAAGTCCATAAAGTTCTTTGAGACAAGTGCTCTAATTGTAAAACCTGGAGCTATTGCTAGGTGGGAGGGAGACATGGGGAAAGAGTTCGATATGGATGAATGGTTTAACGCATGGAGTGAAACTAGAAGGGCTGTCCACTGCGTAAATAATCAAGAGAAATTTTTTTTTAAATCACCCACAGATGGTACCTGGTCCCAGTAAGACTGGCTAAATTTGCAATTGACCCCCACGAGACTTGTTGGCGGTGCCAAAGAGCAGCGGGAACACAGGTACATATCTGGTGGGAATGTGACACACTTAAAAGAGAAAGTAGCGAATATATTTGGGGCCCTATTTGGATACAAGGGAGAGATGGCTCCCCAGACATTCTTATTACATTTAGATTTAACTTCTACTGATAGATCTATCAGGAATCTAAGTATCTATCCTATCGGCTTTTAAAATATGCCTCTCTAGGTACTGGAGATCAGCTGAGGTACCATCGTGGGGTAATCTTAGTTAGCTGAAGGATGAGGGAACCATAGACGAAAGAGGAATGAGTGGTAAAGAGAAAAAGAGTAAGAAAACAAATATGCGCGTTGGGAACACATCTTCATGACCATGATAGACATAGTAATAACCCTAGGACTACATGGAAATCCCATATCCGGTGTGCCAAGGTCCTCCCCAGATACTGTACTATATGGTATGTGGAAGCATAATTGTTGTTGGATGCTGAGTGCAAGGATTGTTAACAGGTGCGAGTGAGTAATGTTGACGAGCAAAGGGATAAATACTGGAAAGAGGAATGGAAAGAGATAAATAGTGGAAAGAGGAATGGAAAGAGATAAACCCACTTTAAATTGTTACCCGTATGCTAGGACATCTTATATTACCGTTCATATAGGGGTCAAAGCATTTCAAGGGAGTGATACGAACGGGGGTATGTTGTATAGGGCAGGGCTTGACAAATTGGATTTAATTTTAGGAGCCAGACAATCACGCAAACATAAACGCAATTCATAAACACACACGTTTACTTAACATATATACAAACACCTACTTTACATATACATATATATCCAAACACCTCACACACACCTACTTTACATATACCCATATATACTAACACCTCACACACACACCTACTTTACATATACCCATATATCCAAACACCTCACACACACCTACTTTACATATACCCATATATCCAAACACCTCACACACACCTACTTTACATATGCACAAATATACAAACACCTCACACACACCTACGTTACATATACCCATATATCCAAACACCTCACACTCACCTACTTTACATATACCCAAATATACAAACACCTCACACACACCTACTTTACATATACCCATATATACAAACATCTCACACACACACCAACTTTACATATACCCATATATACAAACACCTCACACACACACCTACTTTACATATACCCATATATACAAACACCTCACACACACCTACGTTACATATACCCATATATCCAAACACCTCACACACACCCATATATCCAAACACCTCACACACACCTACTTTACATATACCCATTTATCCAAACACCTCACACACACCTACTTTACATATACACAAATATACAAACACCTACTTTACATATACCCATATATCCAAACACCTCACACACACACCTACTTTATCACCTTCGCGACAAAGGACGTGCCAGGCACGTCCTGGGAGAAACTCCCTTAACGACAAAAGACGTGCCTGGCACGTCCTGCAGTGAATGACAGCACTTTAACAGTGCTGGTCTATTGCCTCGACATCGAGGCAATAGCCAGCACCGAAATTTCTATTTTGGGACCCCCACGATCGCCCCACGGAGCGATCGTGGGGAGCCATATTGACATGAAACATGCATATTTTTGAACTCGGGACAACATTTAGAAACTATTTAGACAGGGTCTTTTTTAATTATTTTATTTGTGTAAATTATATTTTAGGTCAAAGTTAGAAAAAGTGGTTTTTTTTTAAATTTTTCATAATTTTTTATGATTTTTTTGTAGTAAATTATAAGATATGATGAACATAATGGTATCTAATGAAAGCCCTTCTTATGACGATAAAAACAACATAATTTGTGTGGGTACTGTATGTGAGAAAGAAAAAAATTACAGCTAAATACAAACACCCTAGAAATGTCAAAACAGCCATTGTCACCAAGGGAAAGTCAAGGTGAAAATGTCTTGTCACTAAGGGGTTAAATATACACAAATATACAAACACTTCACACATACCTACTTTACATATACACAAATATCCAAACACCTCACACACACCTACTTTACATATACACATATATACAAACACCTCACACACACCTACTTTACTATATATACAAACACACACCCACCTCACACAGTCTTTTCTTGGGGTTTTTTCTTAACGTGTCCCCCCTCCCTGCTGCTTTACTTCACTGCAGGGGAGGGGGACATTCGTATTGCAGCTGATCTCCGTTGGTCGGCCTGCTGAGTGCCAGGATGTCATGTGACGACACCTGGCTCTCAGACACGCGTTGCATGAGGGGGGCGGAGCTTGCAGGCACAGACTTTACCCCCTCGCGCTGCGAATTTTAAAAAAAAAATCAGATGGCAGCGGCAATTGGACCATGAGACTGACTGCACCCAAGTGCCAGGTCTAATTTCCTGGTCGCCATGGCGACCTGGGGTTTGTCGAGCCCTGGTATAGGGGTAACTTTTGATATAGTGTGATAATGATCTATATGTTTTGCTGTTCTGTATCCTTTTTACTTAAGAAAACTAATAAAGATTAAAAAATAAAAAATATATATATATATATACACACAAACACATATATATGTGTGTGTGTATATATAATGTGTGTGTATATATATGTGTGTGTGTGTGCGTATATATATATATATATATATATATATATATATGTATGTGTGTATATATATATATATATATATATATATATGGATGTGTGTGTACAGATATGTATAGATGTGTGTATATGTGTATGGATGGATGTGTGTGTGTGTGTGTGTGTGTGTGTGTGTCAGCGTCGTCTTTTTGCATGGGCATTGTGGCGATTGCCCAGAGGCCCCCGAGCAAATCCTGGCATATTGAGGGGCAAATTCCTGGCATATTGAGGGGCAAATTCCTGGCATATTGAGGGGCAAAATCCTGGCATAGAGTGGCAAAATCCTGGCTAAGAGGGCAAAATCCTGGCATAGAGTGGCAAAATCCTGGCATATTGAGGGGCAAAATCCTGCCATGCCTCCAGCACAACATGGTCTGCGAGACAACTTTCAACATTGAGCACCTTTCCTTCTGGCTGAGTGTATCTGTTAGTGTGTGAGTGTGTATGTATGTATGTACGCATGTATGTGACTGACTACCTGAGTGAGTGTGACTACGTGTGATTTACTGTAGTGTAGATTTTTTTTGCTGGTTCCTTAAACTCTGTTAAGTTTGTCAAGCCCTGTTAATTCCTTTAGTCGCAATGTGGGTCCAGAGGAATGGAATTAAACCAAGAAATGCAATTTTTCAATAATCTTTTTATTACATATGAAAATAGTTGATTAAAAAAATCATAATACAATTAGTTG